>MQRK01205576.1:6796-24873 GCA_001938485.1 Girardia tigrina | reverse complement strand
AGCGGGAGGCATCATGAACGGATCCAGTTTCTCTGAACTTGTTCACTAACGCTCGAACTGCATTTCTATGAGGTATTGCTGTTGCGGGAAACTTTTCGGCAAATTTTTCCTTCACTGCTTCTGTGTATTCATCATTCGCACGAAAGACATGTTCAATCAAAAATATTCTTTCCTCCGTTGACAAAACCATTTTCAATTGGAATTAACTTCGCAATAAATTGACTTTCGTCAATAATTAGATTGAATATCAAAATGATATTTTTTTTTAAAAAAATTAAAACGCTCAGTGTCAAGGTCAAAGTGTGTAGGTATGTTTTTTGTTCACGAATCTATTTCATAGTTCGATTTCATAGAAATTTGCATTTAAAAAGTCTGCTACAACGCTGATTATCTAAAAATAAACCAGACAATGAAAAGTGCACAGTGACTTTCTGAACGCACTGTATTTCACTTACATAAATTGACTAAAGCGTTCAAAAATATGTTATAAACTTTTGCAAAGATGTTAAAATAACCAAAATTTCAAGAAATAAAAATTAGTCATTGTGTAAACCAATATCCATTCATATGCTTTTTTCCATTAAATTATTTTTTCTCATTACCTGTTTAGTTATTTCATGCCTAATCAGCATAAACATAATAGGTATCTAAAAGGTTAAATACAATTTTCTTGTTTAGTAGTAAATTATACAAAATTTAGTAAAAGTTCCTTTTTTACAAGATATGGTTCTGGCCTTCGGATTTGCTTGTGAAGGCCAGCACGCGTTTCTCGTACGGGAAATCACCGTTCGTACTAACGGATTGACCAGTCCAGTGTCGACCAGAGTTTGATTCGACCCAACCGATACAGGTCGGTGCACCGCTGAGTAGCGGTCCCCTATCTGGTTCGCTGCTGCATCCCTTGCCACGTGCCTGTTTTTGTGACGGCCGATGCAGCTCAACGTGTTGGATAATCGACTCGGTTCGTCGACCCTTGACCCGAATGTGCATTTGGTGTGATAGAGTGGATCCGCCGTGCTTAGTCAAATTGTGTGAGCCGATGGTGCACTGGATCCGACTGATCGAGGCCGCTGCCGCACAGTGCAGTTTGAATCGGTCACCAAAAAAAAGATTTATTTATTCGAAAAGTTCAATGACAAAATTTAAAACTGTTACACCATTTATTTTTTGTTTAATTTAATTAAACAAAAATCAGATTTGAAAGTTTTTTTATTTCGGTTGCTTGACCGGAGGACCACACAATACACTGCTAAGATTCTGTTGATCAGATAGAAAAAGTATTCCAATAAATGGTGCTTCCCTTGAAATTCCATTTCTTTATTTTTTATTCCAATACCTTAATACGAAAAATAAAATTACGTTCAACGGAATTTAATTGTGTTATTTTTACAAACGAAACAATCATAAGGACAGAATTCCAGGTTTAATATGTGTAATTATAAAGTAAAATCGCTCTGTTTATGTAAGACTTGTTTTATTTGTAAAACAAAACCCTAACAAACCCAACATGTTTTATTAACATAATATCAAATTTAATCAAACTCAATAAAAATATTTTGAAAACTTTGTTAACTCAATGAAATAAAATAGTGTAACCGTCTAATAATAATCAAATATTTACAAGAAATTCGATCCTCAAAATATAAAATAAAATGACAAGCAGCTTCAATAAAAATGAGAGTGTTAAGAAGAAAATTCACTGAAATATTTTTCATTTGTCTCAATATTAAATTTTTAAATAAAAATAAAGAAATTTATTATTTATTAATTTATAATTGTTCAAGTCTGAATTTTAATTATTGACATTTTTGTGACTAAAATTATGATTAAAAACAATGAAATATGTTAATAAACAATAAATCTTGCTATGAAAAATCACCAATGAGAAACAAAAGTGTAATGTATCGTTCTATGATGAATCGTCAGTGGTGAAACGTCCTGAAACCTAATTATTACAAAATGGGATTCATAACTACCAAAACAAATTAGACAAGTAAATTAACTATTTATTATTATAAATTTGTATTGGTAGTTATGAATCTCATTTTATAATAATTAGGTTTTAGAACGTTTCACTACTGACGATTCATCATAGAACGATACATTACACTTTTGTTTCTCATTTGTGATTTTTCATAGCAAGATTTATTGTTTATGAAACATATATCACTAAAGATACAAATAGCAAAGTTTTACAAACAATAAAACAAAGTTTAATCACACTTGCATCTAGTTTCACACTTTTGGCAAATTAGGTTTCCATATGAATGTAAAGTTGTTTTTGCAAAATAAGATACCTTCAGTAAATACTCCACCTTAGCGCTTGTGTGATGGTCATTCCGCGTATCTGTTTTTGGGCACAACAGCATCAACATAAATTTTTTTTTTTTACTAAATATTAGATGTATGAGAAGTTCCATCTTATTTCGAATAAAACTTGTGAATAAAACTCATTAGAGGACACATATATGAATATACTCGAAAGTGATCATCTGTGTATATATGAATATATGAACGATAAATTTTTAGTTTTCCAAGACAATTTTCACACATGATTATTTCTGAATTTCATAAACTCTATTCATAATAATATTAATTTTACAACAAAATTGAAGGTTTATACTAATCTTTCACTCATGAATGTTATTGTGAAAACGTTGACTGATTATAATGAAATTTTCAAAGAATCACTAAGTAAATTAATTGGGGACTGAGCCGAGTATTTTGTTTGAACAAAGTTGATATTGGTTACAGAACGGGCGTAGTGGATTCGTGGCTGCGGCGCTTTGGCGATGGGGGGTGGACTGGGGACGAGAAGGACAAAGACGCAATAAAGGCTCATACATTGTTTTGTCTGTGCTTTTGACACCGTTTCTTGAGCAATCTTGATTCTCTCGGCGATCGACTGAAGCAACACAGTTTCATTCTAAACACAATTCGGAAACACTACCGGACCTCTCAAGGTAGAGAAGCCCTTGACTCCACCCAATCTGGGGATGGTAATAGACGATTCGAATATACGATAGTTTTGCGATTTATCGATGGGTTCTTCAATAAATGAGACGTTTGTGGAGGGTTTTATTGCCCATTTTTGTGTCTTCGTTTTGTATGTTATTCTCATTTTTGTTATTCATATTATTGATTTCTTCTTTCCACTTGCGGCGAGGAGCGCGCGAGAGATTTTGCGGTGCGTCCGTCACCAATTGTTTCTTTTCAATCACTTTGTTGTTTTTAAGCCCGTAAATCGAATTCTCTATCAACAATTTCTTCACAGACATGTCCGATTTAATTCAAATTTGGCGATTGAACACTCGCTTGTTTGATTGTTTATTCATTTAACGTTTCATTTAAATACGAATAGAATAATCAAACTGAATAAGAAAACGATAATATCAATTTATTTTTTTATTTTATACGCTTTACAAAATTTTCACGAACAATCACACAACAATTTAATTTTCGAATCTTTTTGATTCACAATTTTTTACACTTACATTCGATAGAAAATTATTTTTATAAAAATTCCTCTTTTTGTTTTTAAATAAATAAAAAAATTAATTAATAAATAAATAATCTTTTTTCGAAAAGCAATTTTAAAAAGTATTGCATAGAAAAATAAAAGTAATAATAATAACACATTGTCTTAAAGTGTTTCAGTTATTTAAATGATCTGTACAAATAAAATTCATTAATTTCAAGCATAAACTGATGAGAATTTACACAATACGAAAGTCTTTAATTGCACGAATATAATTTCATTGAAATGGATTCCAATTACTGTCGTTGGATTTCGAAATATACTTATTAGAAATCAAATTCGTATTTGTTGAAGTCGTAGAAGAATAATGTTTATCCGATAAACTGTTAATATTAATATGATCAGATTTGTTGATTGAAGATGGATTACTTTTGTTAGGCTTCCGAAATATACATATGAACACTTTTGATAAAATTTTATATAGGAAATTTTTAAATAATTCTTTTAGTAAAATTATTAATTTCAAACAAAATAATATTTAGTTTAACAAAACTTGGAATTAAAAATTATAAATGTTTGTTTTACTTCATCAAAAATTATAAATATTTTAGTCTTTGTTTTACTTCATCAATTTTCAAGGCTGATGAAAACTGCTATATAAACAGCAGCAAATTTAGTTTTAGTTTGCCCAAAAATATCTGCAAGAAATTTACTAAAGGAAGAAGTCTCTGTAACAAGTAACGTAAATACAAAACTTATTTTATTTTTATTTTATTCTTTTAAAATATTGTATCCTGTATGGGAGAAAAAGGTTTATTCTAAAGAGTACAATATCGTTCGTTTTGGGAGATTCACAGTTTTTACTGTAATCTATTAACTCGTACGAAATATTGTTTTGTGTTTGTGTTCTGTCATCAAGAATTGAATTATTTTTATTATTTTTGACTTGTCAATATTTGTTATTTGAAATAAAGTTTCATAAAAGAATTTGTGTTCATTATTCATATATTTATGTTGGAAGTCCTTTCTAATTAATTGGAGTCAGATCAAAGATTTCAGATTAAAGATTATTGATTAAAGAATAAAGAATAGAGATTTACGATTAAAAATGAAGATTTAAGATTTGTGTTTTAAAAGTTGTTGTGAAAGAGAATATCCAACTAAGAAAAATATATTTGAATTAACAGTTTACAATAATGATTATTAAAACAACACACACATTAAAATACATTAATATTTACATAATTATTCCACACTCGCCCCGTTCGACAACTAAATTTCTGTATCTTTTAGGCTTCTGTCGGTCTCGAACTGGATTGCGTCTCACTCTTGTTTCATTAATATTCCGTCGATCTTCCTCTGGCATCTGGTCTTCATCATGTACATCATGATGATCATTTTTGATACTTTTTGACATAATTGTTGTAGCCTTTTCTGATTTTCTCGTGTCATTTTGCGGTGTTCTCAATCTTTCGATATCCACCACATTTCTCTCAATTATTCTTCCATCACTAATCCTTTTTAATCTGTACGCATGCTTCCCCATGTTACCGATCACCGCATATGGCCCTTCGTATCTCGGCATATCGATTCCATTGATTCACGGCAGTATTCTAGCCAGCACTAGATCACCAATTGCCAGACAACCCCCTGAACCTGATGTAGCTGACTTTTTAATTTCTTGTTTGGTCTTGATATGTTGGCTCACCACTTGTAACACTTGTTGAAGCTCTGTGATATATTTGCAATAGTTTCTATCATTTGCAGGACTCACTTTCTTTTCCGAGTAGAAAGACCTCATTTTACGACCAAAAATGAATGCAGACTCGACCACATGGACTGATTTACGTTTTCCGTTTAGACAAAACTTATCTATATGCCCCTTTTTGTTGCATTTTTTGCAGAATCGAGACTTTTTAGTCTCTCAAAATGTGACTGCTGCTCCCACAATTCCAGCATCCACTTGTTTCTTTGACAGGATTTCTCGTTCTATTATCACCTTTCCATTGACTCGATTGTCTTTCTTGCTGCAGCATTTTTACCGTTTCCTGCAATGAGGTAATACGTTTGTTCAGTTCGGAAACTTCATCCCTGAGCATTCGAATTTCATCATTCTCGGCCAGAACATTTACTGTTGCCGACATCTCTTGAGTTACACATTCTTTTTTTATCATCTCGAATGCTTCATCCAAAGTTTTAGGCTGCAACACTTTTAGTGCTTTTTGAGCTCTGTGTCATTCATTAAACCATTTATAAAAACTTGGAGAGTTTTTGGCTCTCTTTCTTCGGAGGTCAACTCCAGTAATTCTTTAAAACAACGAATTCTTACTTCTTTCATAAAGTCCTTCGTTGACTGGCCATCCTTCTGTCGGATGCAAAATATTTTCATCCACGATGAAATATCTGACTTCTTTCGTCCGAACAGCTTCAAAAAAGTTTCCTTGAGCCATTCGAAACTCTTTTGGTTGTGGGTGTAACCCCACTGCGACTTCAGAAAACACTGAACATCTTCCTCCAAGTATTCCATGAAGAAGTCAGCTTGTGTTTCCTCCGATATTTCAAGTTGCCGCATAAATGCATCCATGCATTTCAAAAATTGGGCAGCATCGTCCCCTTCTTCGAAAGTTTTCGGAGTTTTGGCGGAGTCCTTTTTCAGGATTCTATTCAAAATTACTTCCAGTAATTTCGACTGATGATCTCCACTATCGGCTTTGACCCTGCTCATGACGCCACTGTTGTGAAAGAGAATATCCAACTAAGAAAAATATATTTGAATTAACAGTTTACAATAATGATTATTAAAACAACACACACACATTAAATACATTAATATTTACATAATTATTCCACAAAAGTAAATAATTATATTAAAGATAATTTAATACCCAAAACTTTTGCTGTTTTGAATTGGTGTTCTGTTATTGACCAGATTGTTAGTTGATGTCTTGAAAGTCATGGAATGGTAAGGCTTCGATTTATTATTTGCATAAACGCCTAAGAAATCTGACTGCAACGATGTTAATATTACTTTTGTTTGAGTTTTGTCTGTATATTTTGGCTTGGACAATTTACTATTAAGATTTCCATTTATATTGCTATTAGAGATAGATTGACGATTATCATTTGATGATTTATTAGTTTTTTTCAGGAATAGGGATTCTATTATTAGTGGAATAAGCTATTTTTTGCTTTTTTGGAATAAAAATTTTTACTGAGTCTGATGATGTAAAATTACTAATATCATTATCTGATTGAGTTTAAGTTCGAACAACTTTACTTTAGCTTTGAATAATTATCTGTCGAACTGAACGGTTTTATTACGTTTCGATTCGAAAGATTTACTTTTCCCAAAACTCTTCGATCTATTATTTTCAATTTTACTGTCATTTAAAATAGACAACTTGTTTTCACTGTCACTGTTTTGTTTTCCTTCTTTGGCGAGAATTTATGTGCACATTCAACGAATCAATTGAGCTCGCTGCCATTGTTGCCGGTCTGATCGCCCCTCCTTTTTTACAATCAAAGTGTTGTGTTGCTTTTCGATCGGATTTTATTTTAAATAAACAGTTTTCATAAGTAACCCTTTATAAAATGGAATTTTTAAATAGCTGAATTCAGGAGAAAAAGGTATATATTCTTAGCCGATCCTCAACATTATCAGCTTTAATAGTTGTGTTGTCATATGCTTCCAAGAGATCTTCATGTATCATGGAGTAAATACATGTTTGTCATTTCTTTTGATTAATTTCCGCAGCTTCAAAATATCTTCTGCAATGAGGAATATATTTCTCTAGTTCTTTTCCGATCTGAAACATGCCAAGAATCAGTCTGTTCGTGATTGAATCCGCTAGCGCTGCTACCATGTTAGGTTGGGAATTAACTTCCATTCTAAATCAAAAAGAAATTAAGAATTTCAAAATTTTTTCAAAACTAAAAATGGTTAAATTTGTTATTTAACAGAAATTATCATTTTTTTTAGTTTCTTTTTTTTAATTTTATATTCTAATATTTTTTTAATTTCGATAATAATTCAAAATTTTAAAAAACCAAAATTCCTATTTCCGAAAATTAAAAAATTAACAGAAACACTTTCTTACAATAGGTATGGCTCAAGCAAGTATTAAAAACATATTACTCCAGCCCCCAAACTTTATCTGAACATTTAGTGCGACAAAGATCTGATGCGTCAAAGAATTAAAGGACTAAAAGATATTAATTTAATTTGAGAAATGTCAGTAAAATTGATTAAATTGTGTGACCAGGGTTCCGAAGCAGTGGTTGATGAAAAAAGTATTAATATATGTAATTTCAATGCGAAACTGAATCCGAGTTGTGATAAAATCAATAAAATATATGATATATGACTCTTTGGAGTAGACAGAACGAATGAATTACTAATATTTTAAAGTTAGTAAATTTCAAATAACATTCTAGAACAAATGAACAACACACGAAAAAAATTTAATGTGTAAATAGAAGAAAAAAAATATTAAAAAACAAAAAAAATACAAAAACATTTAACTGATATATTAAATTAATGAAATAGTAAATATATACTGTGGCCGCTAAGACCCTCAACAATGTGCAAAATCAATCAGGCAACTGTTGAATACTTTATGTTGTAATATTTTAATTAATCCTTTGAATTCAAATATATTTTTATAAGAGTGTTTTCTTGTTAGTCATAATAAATTAAAAAAGAGAGCTTAACAAAAGAATCATTTTGTGTCAACTTTATTGTTTTGGTGTGAATTTGAATAAATTCTATTTTTATGTTACAGTATATATATATATATATATATATATATATTGTTATTTACTATAATCTTCATTCCTATAAGAACGTTGATAATCTAAATTATAGTTACAGAATTAAAATATATTTAATCTGATGATAATACAATTATTTAATTATTATTTTTGTAAAAAAATAGAACGGAAATTAAAATTATATTCTTCAAAATTAAATACAAATACATTAAAATACATTTATAAATAAATAATTAACTCTAATTATGATTTAAGCTATTTTTTCTTACAGGGTGGTATAGAGAACAAAAGAAGGATGAATATACTCAATAACAATTGATCGACTCACTGTAAAATGAAAATTAAATTTACCCAAAATAATGCTTTAAAATTACTAAAATTTTTAAATAAAAAATTCGAATTTAAACCCAAAAAAATCTAAACTGCAATCATAAATTGAAAATCTCTAAAATTTAAATCAAAAATCTCTAAGAAAATTTAAAATCTAAAGTGAAGATGAAAATTTCAATTTAAAATCTAAACATTGAAAATTATAATTTTGTATATTGATTTTGAAAATGAATTTTCTTAAACAAAAAACAATTTTCCCCATAAAAACACAAACCAAAATTTCAATTTCGAAAATAAACCCAATAAATAAAGATTTGTAATTTTTCTTTCAAATATATATAACGAAAAAAAAGAAAATTTAACGTTATTAATCGGATTACTTTTTGTTGTTGTTTAAAAATTAAATTAAGTTTTGTTTAAATAATCCACATTTGATAATCGCTTGAAATATTTATTTGACACAATGGTTATATTTATTTTTTGAATTTTTGAGAACTAATGGATTTTAATGTCATTTTTTTCTGTTTCAGGATAACGTTGATAAAACGACTCGATCGATTTTTGTCGGAAACATTCCATATGAAGCGACAGAGGAGAAACTGATGACTCTGTTCAGTCAAGTGCGTTTTGATCATTGATTATCGATCGATTTTTTTTGCTAAATATTCTAATATAATACGAACTGTTTAAATTCCGAATTCGATTCAACAAGCATTAAAAATGGATGAAAAAACAAAAATTAAAAACTCAATAAAAATGATTCCGAATTAACGAAATTGGCAAAAATATTAAAAAAAATTCTCATTTTAAAATAAAAATTTTAAAATTCTCAATTTTGTTAAAAAATTAACATTTTAATATTAATAATTTATGAAAATTTCTCAATTTATTATGAAACATCTTTAATTTACAATGCAAAATTTTGCATTTTATGAAAAATTCACATTTTAATATAATTGTTATGATTTCTTTTCTCAATTTAATGCCTAAAAACCTCAATTTATTATGATTATTAGCAAATAAAGAAGTTATTGATTAATTATGGATCACTTATTTTTGGTAAAATATTCTAAGAAAATGCAAATTGTTTAGAGACCGACTCGTTAAATCCGGATTCGATTCTACAAGCATGAAAATAGATTTAAAAAGACGCATTCAAAACTTAATGTAAATGATTCCGAATTAACGAAAAGTCACTATTAACAACATCACAATTTGAATGCAAACATTTATTGACAACACAAACAGATTCTTCACAACAATTTTCAGAGGTCATCTTTCTTTGATTGATATAGTTTTTGTTTATATATTCAAATCTACAAAAACAATGAATGGGAAATTTTAATATTAATTTTTAATTTCTTAAATTTTATTGGATAAAAGTCATTACATAATTTTTTAAATGAACATTAATTTTTAAAATATATTAAATTTAATAAGTTAAAATCCTTTACTAAAAATATTATTAAAATTCATAAACTTTAATTAATTAGTACTTAAAATTAATATCATTAGATTCAAATAATCGATCAATAAACATATCAATCCCATCTGAGTAGGAGAGTCACAAATCAAAACAGCATACAAACAACAAACTTACAACATTCCAAATTATAGTCACAATATTTCAGAAAAAAATGTCAATTTATAAAAAATTTACATTTTAATAATAATAATTTATGAAAAATTCTCTATTTACAGTGTAATTCCAAAATATAAAACTTTTCATTATACAAAATTTTCTGTAAAATATCTAATTTTTTACGATATTTTTTGTGAATACATAAAATATTTGTATGAACACTATTAAGAACACCAACATGGCTTTTCGAACTTTTATTTTCAATACAATCAGAATTGTCTTTTGGACAACTCTCAGCAAAACCTTCGTAATTCAATATCGTTCTAAATTGATAACTTTTAGTTAATGTTTGTTAATAAACAATTATTCGAATAAATTTTTCATTATTTTCTGATTTTATTTTTAAAGTTCAAATTTTGTAATTTTAGTAATAATTTTATTTAAAAATTATTTTATGTAAAGAAAGAACATTTATTTAATTTAAAACGTAGTTAAAACTATTTACTTTCGTTAAATTTTATTATGTAAATTTGAAACGATTTAATATTTTTAATGTTTTTAAATATCTTATGCTGTACTTTAAAATGCAAATTATACTCGAATAATTATTTATCGTGAACATCCAAAATATCAATTTTCCATCTGGGTGGGAGAAACACATTTCCAAATACTAAACTCAACACACAAAATTTAGAATATTCCTCACAAACACATGACATTATTTATGACATTATTTATTTCACAATCATCACTTTCATTATATAAGCTGCAAAAATCTAATGTTAATTGGTTCTGAAGAGGGCACTGGGTAATCCACTGAAATTAATAACAATATTTTTTACAAATTCACGTTCAGTTTTTTAACTATTTAATCAAAATTTTGCCTTGTTCGGAAATTATATACATTAGACATAACACAAAAATCAACTGTCGGTAAATATCCGTCTACCAAAGAAAGTATAATTCATTATTACAGGAGAAACAGTTAATATTGAATAATAGTATGTCCTCATATAAATGACTTCAATTCGAAATTTTATGTTGGTCAATTGAGGATGCCAAAACTGAAGACATGTTTTGACAAATAAATATTTTGAAAAATGGCAGTGTTTTGTTTTATTTATACATATATTTAATATATTGGACTACATAATATATTATTATATTCATATTAATATTGAATATTTCTTTTCTAGTCCTCATCGGAAGGTCTTACTTTAAGAGACCATTTCCATTGAGGAGGGAATAATTGTGTATTTACTATTGGATTGATGAGTAATTCATGAGAAAATTTTAGTAAAAATTGGTCAGAAATAAAATCTTTGTCTTCACTCAAAGAATTATAATAATCAAGCGCTCAATTCCATGTAACGCGATGAATTCGAATGAGATGTAAATCTAATGGCCCCAAAACTAATAAATATGAAATGGGAGGTGAGACAACACTACCCATTTGAGTTCTTCAGTCGCTGCTTTGGTATATTGGCGATGTGAGGACGAACGTTGTCGTGCTGCAGGAGAACACTAATTTGCTGATTTAGTCTTTTTTTCTGAATTGCTACTTTAATCTAGTGCAGTTGTAACGTAGAGCTTCACATTAACTCCAGGTTTTCGCCAAAGTAGTTCTTGGTGGATTATACCTTCTCTGCCCAACCATACATACAACATTATTTTTCAAGGATTAACATCTTTTGCTCATAGTCTTTTTTGTCGGGAATGAGCCATTTTTTACGCTGCATCAAATGTAGCTAGCAAACTGGCGGCAATTGTAATGCGGCGATTTCTATTCTTTTCGCTCAGACAATGTTGCTCCAAAGTGTTGAGCTTCCGAATTTTACCAATTTAATGAAGTTTATCATAGCTTCTTTATCACAATCAATCTCTTCTGTCAATTCTCTAGTCGTTTGGTGTAGGTTTTCGTCAAGAACATGGTTCAATCACTTCATCAAGTACAATTTGTCAACCAGTGTGTGACCCTTCCTTCAGATACAAATTAACATTTTTAAAGCACGAAAACGAACGGTCATTTGAACTATTAGGCATTACTTCTTTTCCATGGACAAAATAATTCTCACGAGTAGCTTTGGCAGAGTTAACACCGATTAAATACAAAAAGCAAATGCTCGCTTTTATCAACATTCCATTTAATGCGCTAAAACTGAAAGCAAAGATTAAAGAAATATGAAAATCAAACATACCTTAAAAAACCATCTAGATAATGATATAAAATATTTTGTAAAAGCGTTTCATTTATGAATATTTTTTAAACTTAAAAGAACTGCTTAAGAATTATTCCTCAATCCAATTAATACTAGTAACATTACCTCTACACGTTGCCTCTAGAATAACTAAAAATTCTTTATGTGGACTCTACTTGCCAAACATATTTTTGTTATTATTTTTTGTAAAAGGGAAATTACTATTTCATTTAATAATCAATTTATTATGTTATTAGCAACTATTTAAATCTTTTGTAGATGGAAAAATTTCATACAAAAAATTCTAACAACTCTATTACACAATAAAATAATTACTAATAACATAATAAATTGAATTTAAAGCATGGAAGGAAAAACCAAAACATTTCTATTTAATACAGTTTTTTTTAAATTTGTGGATAATCGTAAAACGTTTTTTGAAAAAAAAAATTTATTTACTACTTTGATCAAATTTTCACATAGTCATTTATTGCACATGAGTAAGTGTGCAGTTTGTAGAAAATTGATTAAATATTTATTTTAATATTGGAGATGTCTTCTAGATAGTAAATAAAACATTTGAATTTATTTTATTTTTAATATTACTTGAAGAATTTGTACTTTCAATTTTTAAATTCAGGCTGGTCCTGTTATCGGTTTTCGATTGGTTTACGATAGAGAATCTGGCAAACCGAAAGGCTATGGATTTTGTGAATATAACAGTGCTGCTGTCGCTGCAAGTGCATTAAGAAATCTCGATAATATCGACTACAACGGCCGTCCATTAAGGATCGGTCCGGCTGCTGGGGAACAAAATAGCGCAGAGGTTGCCATGACAAATAACACGACAATGAAACCACCTCAAGAAAGTCCGTATGGAGAGAAATGTGACCCACAGCAGGCGGGAGTAGCGATCAGTCAGGCGGTTGCGAGTCTACCACCCGAACAACTGTTCGATTTGATGCAGCAAATGAAGCAATGCATTGAGAGCAATCCCAATGAAGCACGCCAATTGCTCCTTCAAAATCCGCAACTCGCGTACGCCCTGCTCCAGGCACAGATCATCATGAAGATCGTGGAACCCAAAGTGGCTATCGCGATGTTAACTCGGAGCAATGAGCAAATTCCTCAGGCGGTGATCGAAACGAACCCGTCAGTACCTGTCGTTCCTCAGATGTACCTCAATCCGCTCCAACACCAACAAGCGCAACAAATGGCACCTCCACCAGGACAGCAGCCTCCGCCTCAGATGCAGCAGTACCCACCGATCAATATCGAGTTGCTCCAACACCAGCACCAACAACAGCAGCAGCAACAGGGTGTCAATATGTATCGACAAGGAGTGCCGATGCCACCCCTCCAGCCGCCAGTGGTTTCCATGGCACCACAAATGCCGCAAATGCCACCTCCGTTTAATCCATTTGTTGGAGGCGGCGGTCCCCAAATGATGCCGGGAGGATTCGCGCCGCCACCTCAACAGCAGCAGCAACAACAACAACCGCCACCGCAAATGTTCGCGCCTCATCAATCAATGGAAATTAAACTTGAGAGCTCTGTACATCAGGTATATTGATTGTACTTGATTGGTATATTGTTTATTATTTACACTTTGATATACCATTTCCAAGCCACTAGCATAGTTTTTAAATATTTTAACTAGTATCAAAAAATTAATTTTTTATATCCATTCTTTATGCAGACAGAACTCTATTTTGCCAACAAAGATTTTAAAATTAAAAAAAATTAATTTAAAAATCACATTAAAAATTAATATAAACTACTTATAATTTATCAGTAGATATCTTGCAATTAATATTGTTTAGGAAGTCCGAATTTTCCGTTTTTTTCCATTTTGGGATCTTAAAAAGTTTTTTTCGATCAAATTTTCACATAATCATTTATTGTCATCGAGAATGAGTAAGTGTGCAAAGATTGGAGGAAATGGACTGAGTAGAAGGCCTTCAAAAATAGTTTCTAAATTCCAAGGATACACATATATGTATGTATATATATACAGTGGTGGCCATAAGTCGCTTTACCCAGTTTTAATAATAATAAACACAAAATTCTAAATGATACAACTTTTATTTAATCAGCGTACAATAATAATTTCAAAGCAAAATCTTAAAAAGGCTGCAAATTCTGTAGTAATTCTTTCCTTCAACTCGGATATGGTTAGAACATTTTGTGAGTAAACGCGTTCCTTCAGGATACCCCACATCACAAGGTTTCAGGTCCGGTGATCGTGGAGGCCATTCAGTGGTTCCTCTCCTGCCGATCCACATCTCAAAAGTGTTATCCAAAAGTCGCGTACATTTCTACCATAATGAGGGGGAGCACCGTCTTGCATCCAAACGTCGTTATCTGTGTCAAGCTGAGGTACGGCAAAACCACGCAGCATGTCGAGATATAGCTGAGAATTGAAAGTTCCATCAAAGAAGTATGGACCCAGCACACCAGTTGAACGTATTCCTCGCCACACACAAATTCTTGGAGAAAGATTGTTGGTCTCCCATACCAGATGAGGATTCTCAGTGGAGTAGTACACGGCATTATGCAAATTAACGTGACCATTCAACTTAAATGAAGCTTTGTCGGTCCAAATTATTCTGTCCCTGACGTCAATGTTCTCATGGAGTTGTTGCTGTAACCATTCGCAAAATTCTATGCGCCTGTCATAATAGTCATCATTCATTTGATGGAGCAAACGAGGTCGCCAAACTTTCAACTCAAGGTCCTTCATTATTCTACGTAAACTTGTGCGTGGTATATGCAACTGCAAACTTGCACGAACTGCAGATGTTGATGGCGCATTCTGATAGAAAGTTCTAACATTTTCTTTATTTTCATCGGTATTCATATTGTTAGGGCGCCCACTTCTTTTGTCGGTTACAGAGCCGGTCTCGTGAAACTTTTTAGCCAAAACATGCATCGATTGTCGTGATGGAGGAGCGTCATTAGGATACTCTTGCAAATGCTGCAGCTACAGCTCTTGAATTTCTATCATGCTTTATCCACTGCTTTACTGTAAAAATTCGTTAGCAGAAGTCTCGCTCTATATGATAAATCACTTTTATATTTTATAACATATGACATACAATTTTTTGAAAAGTAAGCATGAAATTCTGAAATCCGGACATTAATACACATCCCGAAGGTGTCCGCTCATTACAGGTTCCACTGTATTTAATATTTTCTTTCAAAATCTTTGACATTTTTCGACTTCAAAAGAAACTTTAAGGAAACTCAGCTCTCGGTACTCCCAAAGAACTACACGTATCCCCCGATTTACACGGTAGATACGTTCCTGAGAAAAACATTTAAATCGAAAATTAAAAATTTTCAAGTCAAAACCGTGTAAATCGAAAAGCTTGCAGAAAATGCATAATTTTGATATTTAGCAGTTGTGATTTTTTTTCAATATTTTTAGGTGTACACAGAAATAAAAGTAAAATACATTGACAGGTTAAAATATGTACCGTATTTTCGCGCATATAAGACGCGTCTTATATGCGTTTTTACATACACCGCAGACCATCTGCGTCTTATAAACGTGGGCGTCTTATCTAATTCAAATTTTACAGAGTACAAGAAGAGTTTATATTATAAAAATAGTCACAGTAGAAGTGAAAATTTCGATATTTTTATTAATAGTTTATTTGATAATAAAACTGTAATGTCGTGCAGTTCAAAACGACTGTAAAATTCGTCCTTTCATGCCCTGTTGTTGAAACTGTTATTGTCTTTTCTCCTTTCTCTGTAACGGTTCTACTTGGTGGTACATCGAACGTCATTGGAACTTCGTCCATATAGATGATATCTGCATTCGTCAGGCTCATTTCGGAAATTTCACTGCGGATGAAAGTGTGGAAGCTTGAAAGGTTTTGCTCTCAATCGCCAGGCAACTTCTGGCCAACATTTGTGCGTACATGGACCACGAGTCATTTATTGCATCATTTATCCTACTTGTGTGTGAGCGTACTGCAAAGAAATTGTTGTGCGTCTTGTCTCGGGTGCATCTAATCCATAGCAATTTTTACCAATTTACAGAAAATACGCGTCTTATACATAGGTGCGTCTTATATGCGCGAAAATACGGTAATATATTACGGAAACACTGTTTTTTTATTTAATTACAATACATTAAACAGAAGAACAAAAAATAAAACCAAAGGTGTTTTATTATCATTCATCACTGTCAGAAATAACTCTAATTCTCTTTTTTCGGAATCGAAGGTTCGAATTCACTTTCATCACTGGAAGTTATTTGTGCCGATTCGATGTTTGAAGCAGAAATATTTACATTATGAGAGATGGTAATAAAATCGGTTATTAACAATTGCTTCGAATTTTTTGTAAGATCTTTGTAAACTTCTTCATATTGAGCCAAGCAGCGATTTATGTCACGTTGGAATCGTAAAGCCCTTTCAACGTTTGTGTCATTTTGTATTAAATGATTACTCGATTTTCTTCACAATGCGAGTCCTTCGCGGATGACTTCAGCAGTGAATGTTACTGGTACTAATTCCTCTCATCAGATTTGTCAGACTCACTTTCGCAAACTAAGTTAACTAAATCATCCTCACTTAGTTCTTTATCAGCCATTAACTCTGCGATATCACCATCAGTAAAATCATCAAAACCTTCTCCGCCCAATGAATGTGCCATCTGTACTATCTGCGAATATTCATCATTTAACGTTGAAATGGAATGTTCATTTTTAACTACATTTGGCCACAATTTTTTCCAACAGCTATTGAGCGTTGTTTGCTTAATCGCAGTGTATGATCAGGTGATATGTAATATTGTAAAATTTTTCTAAGCACTAATAACTGTTAAAGATTCATTGTTCTCCATTTGTTCCAAGATATATGTAAAGGCTCGTTTTATGTACCAAGCTTTAAAAGTAGAAATTATGCCTTGGTCCGATGGTTGCAATAATAAAGTTGTATTTTTTGGTAAAAATTTTACTTCAACGTTCTCATATTCTAGATCTTGTGGGTGACCAGGCGTATTGTCAATTAACAAAAGCACTTTAAAAGGCAATCCCTTTGAACTTAAATATTTTTTGGCATCTGGGATAAAACATTCATGAAACCATTCAGTAAAAATTGCAGCAGTAACCCACACTTTCTTATTAACCCTCCGATAAACGGGAAGATTATTGATGTTTACTCCTTTAAAGGCACGGTGCATTTTTGATTTGTTAATCACTAATGGTTTCAAAAAAGCGACTCCGGAAAAAAATCTTTATGTGCTTGAAATACTTCGATAGATTCGAGTAAACCGTGTAAAAGCGAAAACGTGTAAAACAGGGGATAGGTGTACTTAAAAGTAGTATGATATTTTATTCGTTCTCAAAATTTCAAGTGTTTCTTTAACTTTCGAATTAGCATATTAATCTTTTGTCCAACAATGAATATTCATTCTTCAAGAAATTATTCCTGTTATCGCTTATAATGTGTGTCCACTAAAAAAGTGCACAAGCTTTAAAACCATCATAACTTTTTAATTAGACCTTCAAATTGACGGAAATCTGAACAAAGACTAGATCATAATAACACAATAACTATTTTATTATATCAAACTATTAAGGCCAGAAGAGTTAGCAAGCATTATTCTTTGTCTAAAATTTGCAAATAATGTCCTAAAATATAAATTGTTAAACTGCTTTGCTTTAGTTTTGATTCTGCGAATCAACTGGTCTTCAGAATCGGCA
>MQRK01205573.1:6744-22202 GCA_001938485.1 Girardia tigrina | reverse complement strand
GTGATTAAAAATATGTTTATGACGCATTTAAGGTCAATGACCTACTTAATTTTAATGCTTCGATTTCAGCACTTTAAAAATATGTACGTACGACTGTAAAATAATGCTTATTACAAAGGTTACACCATCTCTTAGAAAATCCAAAAAACTAAGTTATACACCTAATATATGACACCGAAATTTGGATTACTTTGGAAAATGGTTAAAGTTTTTAACTATACAGATCCCAAACAAGGAAGGATAAGTATTCAGAATATGTAATAATTATATAAACATACAAATATTTATAATGTAATTATCTTTATCAAATTGTAAAATATTGGAATTTATTTAATAATTAATAGTAAATAAAAAATATTTTCGATCAATAAAAAATTGGATGACTTCAGACTTTCGGTAAAGTTGGGATTCAGTAAATAATTTATCTCCGGAAACAAAACTGAAGTGATGTTAATCAAATTTATTTCAGCCTTTATGAATTTGGGAGTACAACCTTTTATAAACTTCTCTTGTTTTTTTCTATCAATTTGAATTGGTTTATTGATATTAGGGGATTTATTTGCGTAGCGGTGTCGTTCTTGCTGGTCAAAGAAAGGAATCTAGATTCATATTGCTCTCATCTGCCGATTTTTAGTGGAAATATTAGCGTTTCATTTTTAAAAATTATTACTTAAATTTTACTATAAAAATTTATAATAAATTAAATAATTCTAAATCTTTATTTCATTTTTAAACACAATTATTGAATTATATTTTAATTAATATTTTTGAATGCTAAAACGTAATTATTAACCAGGAGTTTAATTTGTCGTGTTCGTTGCCTTGTTTAATTACTAATATATTATTTTTCCATTTATAATAGACGCCATTTAATTTAACTCATCACCGATGGTGATTTACAATTACATTTTTTAATACAATTAATATTTTATATTAGCTTTAATCCTTTTAATTCGAGACTTGTTTTTAAAATTTGTGGATCGCGGCAGGTGGTTACTGCCTTAATGTGAATACGATTCTTTAGCGTCTTCTCTTCAAGCGAGAAAACATGCATTTTGTGTTTAGGAAAAATTAAATTGTTTTAAGACTATGAAGTTCAAATATATATTAAAATGGTTTTCTCAAAATTAACAAGATTTTATCTCATGAATTTTATTATTAAATATAAAACCTTTTCATTAACCAAAAAACATTACATTTTTGTTCCTTCTTTAATTGAGTAAAACTGAAATTTTCATAAAAGTCAAATGGTCATGAAAGAGAAGTTGCTAGTAAATTGCTAGTAATCTTGGATGGAAGTCAATAAACGACGCAATTTATGGGATTAACCATAATATCCGGACAGGAAAATTAGAAAAAAAATGTTTCTTAAGCAATTTTAAAAATCTCTGACATGAATTTCCTTTTTAAAATTTTCCAATTAACAAAATAATCCCTTGAAAATTTTGAATAGAACTTTAAATTTCCGCACCAAATAACTATAAAACGATGTTATCATGTAGTATTAAAACTATAATATTTTTTCATTTATTTTTACAATATTTTCAGTTAAATTACAGTTTTGACAATTTATAAGATTATTTTAATACTTTTAAAAGTTTTAATTTGTGAAGGTAGGTCTAAGAATCTTTGTCTCATTGAATATAACTAATAAAATCTATTAATTCTTGGATTTTATTTTTATATTGGTTTTTTATGTCAAATCATGAAGAAATTCGTTAATATCAAATATTAGATTATTTTGACTTAAGATATATTGACATAATGGTCACCTGACTATTTTAACAAAAAAAGTTTACTAAAATACAATGATTTTTAGGATGTTGTGCTCACAAAAATTTTTGAACATTACAATTTAAAATTGAAAAATTTTAAAATTGTGAGGTTTAAAATTTAAATTTAATATAATAATATTTTTATAACATTGTGAGTAGGAATAGTTACGTAATAAATATTGTTTGTTACTACCTGAAATAACTAAGATTACTTACGTAATAATTATTGTGTGATTGCTGATGACATTGATTGTGTAAAGTCAGTTGTGATGATACAATAAAATGGGTTACTTGTCTGATGTTGAATGTATGCTGAATTTATGTGGAATGTATTTTGATAGTATATGTGTGTTTGAGAGTGTAAACCAATGAAAAGGCTTTGAAAATGTGAGTCATTATAACATCACTATTTTCCCCAATAAATAGTCGAGATTATGGATATTGTGTTATAATTAATAAATCTTAGAATCGAATTAGTCATTTTATTTTAAATGGATAACAAACATAATATTTTTTTAAAAATGTTTGTGAATAGAAAATAATGTTCTTCTGAAAATTGTTAAAATATAGAAATTCGTTTGGAAATAAATATTTTATTATTATGTCTAATCTTACGTTCGATTCAAATACAAGTTCGTCAAATATTTCCGCATCTAACAGTGATCATGCCACAAAAATGGTGAAATATATTCTTGAATATTAGGTTTTCCAAAAAGTTCCCGGTCAAGAATGAAAAATACAATTTTTGTGCAAGTATTTATTTTAAATAAATAACAATTAATCTTCAAAGTACAATTCATCGTTTTCGACTAATTTCTGCCAAGCTTTCGGATCTGGTCAGAGTACCATTCCGGCTGCTTCGAATTGAAGAACTCTTCACATGTTTGTTCAACTTCATCGAATGCTTCGAATCGGCGGCCTTTCAAGAAGTGTTGCATGGATCGGAAGAGGCCATAGTCGGACGGAACGCAATCAGGGCTGTAAGCAGAATGCGACAGGATTTCGACTCTATCCAACTCTTGTAATCTGCCAGTTGTCTTCTTGGAAGTATGCGGCTTGCCATTGTCTTGCTGAAGCAGTGTACGTTTTCGGTTGATTAAGGCAGGGTATTTCTCCTTGAGCTTCGCGTAGACACGGTCCAGCTGTTGACAATAGAGCTCTGTATTCATGGCCTGAGTTGTTTCAGAACGGATCTATTGTCAAAAGCTGGACCGTGTCTACGAGAAGCTCAAGGAGAAGTACTTTCATTGTATTTTCATTTTGACCGGTAACTTTTAGGACAACCTAATAAACATTAAATGTTGTGATGTGCTGAATAATGCAGAACTGTGGTTTTTATAATTTAACAACAATTGAAATAAAACTCTTTTCGATTTGAATCGCATATGTCATTGTTACAATCAAAAACAAATACATATAATGTATTCAGTTTTGCATACCTTAGCTAAAAACTAAATCTCGGACCTGGAATTCGACTAATGAATCTTTCAAATAATACCACTAAATGTCTAACAAGTACATCAATAAAATTTAGATTAATATTGTTGCATTTTTGGAAATAATAATAATATATTCCTTTACCGAAAGATATAAATATTTCTCAACTCTTGTTACCTAAGGTTTTTTTTCATTAACCCGAAATTATTTCGAATATCTTGTGTTAATATTATTTCCAGTGCATATAAGCTGACCTTCTGATTTCAGTATTGTATTTTATAGTTCTAAATTCGGCTTATTGGCAAGCATATACGGCACTTATCCTAAAAATGATCACACAAATAAATAGATACAAATTACCTTTGGATTAAATTTCCAGTTATTCCACTTTAATAAAAGTTTTTAAAATTTCAGTTACACCCATAAAAGTTTAAATAATGAAGATATAAAACCAAATCTATTTTCGACAATTAAAAAATTATCAATAACATTCTTTTACAATGATAAATAAATTGTTCCACAATGTCATCTATTACAATTGTTTTAAAATATTATATTTTGATCTTCATTATTATTAGTCTCAGTCTCAATGATATTAAAATGTCCTTCATTCATGAAACTTCGACTTGAGTTTCCTTTTTTTATAATCTTTTATAAACTAAGGGTTCATTTGTTCAGAACATATTAATTTATTTTTCAATAGTATTCAAACGTTTTCAATTTAAAGAAATTCAAATATGAATAAACGATATAAATAAATATATTTGCATAATTCGACATTAATTTACGTTTTGATATTGTGAAACAATTTTTCATATCTCGGAATTTATGATCACAAAAAGAAAAATTTCTAATAGACTATAAAAACTAATTTATTAAAAAACTGTCATTTGATCTATTTTATTTAATGTTTTTCTTTTTTGATACATGATTCTCTTTGTAGGTAAAACAATAACGAACATTTATATACTTTCCTCTTCTTGAACATAATAATCAGATACAAACCATTATACGGGATCTTATTCAATTAATTTTTTGAGAATTTTTCCTCGGCTTAAATTATTTTTAAAATAAGTTTTTCGTTAAATTTTTATAATATTTATTTTAATTTAATATTTAATAAAAAGCGGCTTCTTGATTGAGAATTTCAATTGTCGTCATTAAGGAAGAAAATTATAAATTTTCGATTTTGAAAATTTTGTAGTTTAAATCGACGTCACTGACTCCTATTCGTGTTTATCTTGAAACTCTGATACTTTATGACTGATTTTTTTTGTATTTTGAATGTCTTGCAGTTCCGATTCTAAAACACTTCTTCCTGTTGTATAGCTTCAGATGCTTCACACTGGAATCATTTATACCGTTTTTTCCTCTTACATGTATCGTAATTTAAATCTTAAAATTTTATTCACTCAATTTTTATCTTGGAAGCAAATCAAAATAATTAATAAAATGTAAACTTTAAAACTAAATTTATTATATTTATAGACAATATATTTAGACGAATGAATCTTCATCTCTAGGTCACTGATTAATAATTTAATTCGCCTGTATTTAAATACAAAAATGATGATTATGTAATCAATTGCATAAAATCACGCTAATAAATCATTTTCAATAAACTGGTTGACACTGCTAATTGTACATAGATTTTAGGTTCAATTATTTTTTCAATCGACAGTTCCACCCAGCTTATTGAGATTTTTTGATTATCAGGATTTCATGTAATCAATTACATAACTATTGGTATAAGCAATTTTTATATTTTAAATAAATAGCAATTTTAATAATTATAAACAAATAAACGCCATTTAAAAATATATTTTAGGATAATATATTTCAACGGTTTAACCGTCATGATCAGATCACTGATTATGTAATTTTTTATTGCTTTTATATAAGAAATGAATGATTTTGCAATCCTTACGTAAGTCTAATCTAAAACTCTTAACAAATTAGTTGAGAGTGCTGTTTGAACATTGATTTTAGGATCACATGATCTTATCAACAATGTTTCACATGCCACTCTCTCCCAATAATTTTTAAAATGCTTGCACAAAATCTTAAAATCATTTATGCTCATATTCATATATATTAAATATGAACATAAATGATTTTAAGATTTTGTGGAAGCATTTTAAAAATTATTGGGAGAGAGTGTCATAAAGGGTGGGCCAAAAGTAACTACACAATTTATTCTGTTTAAATTTTTTTCAGGTTTACTTTTGTTTAAAATTTTTAAAATTATTTTATTCCACGGGCCTTGAATTTTTATCATGCCAAGATACACAACGGAGCAAAGAATATTTATGATCGAATCTTTAATAAAATTCAATAATTCAATTATTTCTGTTCAGCGCGAATTTCAAAAGCGTTATAAAACTAAAAATGTTCCAGAGAGAAGAACCATCTTAACGCACCTGATTTCTTCTTATGGGGTTATCTAAAAGACTGTGTATACAAAAGAAACCAAAGTTCAATATCAGATCTAAAGAAAATTATAACCGAGGAAATAAGATCGATTAAGCCATCAGTTTTAAACAGGGTAATGGAAACTGCCACAGAAAGGTGTAGAATTTGTCAATCGGGAAATGGAAAACACCTAGATAATGTAATCTTTAAAAGATAAATTAATAAAATATAACTTTTAAAGTTTATTTTGGTTTTATTGTTTGTTAAATTTAATAAAAGGAAAAGAAACTATAGGTTAAATAAATTGTGTAGTTACTTTTGGCCCACCCTATATAAAAGCAATAAAAAAGAACATAATCAGTGATCTGATGATGACGGTTAAACCGTCGAAATATATTATCCTAAAATATATTTTTAAATGACGTTTATTTGTTTATAATAAAAAATTGCCATCTTTTTTCAAATTTTAATAATTGCAAAAAAAACTTATTTAAAATATTTTTAACACTAGATATACAAATTATTTGCGTTTGTACAAGTTTGTAAATTTTTCTTTCATTAAGATAGCAGTGTTAAGTCTATATGCATTGTAGTAATTGGATCTAATTACGTTTAATATTCTGTAAGTTGTAAGGATGATTATATTAATTGTACTTATAAGCAATCAATTATTCTACAGTATTTTTACTTTATTAAGTAATTAACACCATTATTGATAAGTCATAATACTATCTTTCTAAAATATTATGTTCTTCCTTTTATTTAACCTCAAGATAAATGCAGATTACACTAAATGCTCGGAATACTTTTTCTTTTACTACATTCAGCACCACACCCAAAAACTCATTAATCCATTATGACTCTGTATTATTGGGCAGAACTTTAAAATTTTGAAATTCAAATTATACGGAAAGTTTATCTATCGAAAAATTTCATTAATGAGTTGTAGTATTTTGCTTTAAAGTACGTATTTATGGAACAAAAATCATCTTAAGAGGCGTCAATTTGACATCCTCTTTATATCTGTTTATATAAGCTCATTTACTTAACTTTACATCAGGAATCAGAATAAATCAATTGTTTTGAATTGCAAAATATTGTATAAAATCTCCGTTTAGTATCAAATTATAATTTGTTATGAATCAAATAACATCTTCATTCCACATTCTGACGTTTATACTTGCAAAGCTAATCCGAAAATTGTTTAATTTAGTTTCTTAAAATGTCAAATATTGAAAACAGCTTACACAATAATCAAACGAATAAATAACAACGTGTGTCCAATTCCTTTTCCAGAAGACAAAAATATAAATTAGAAGTAAAATTTCAATATCTAATACATCATATCTGATCTATAAGACAAGTAGGACACGAATCCTAACAATTATTCAACCTGTTTCTTTATATATAGTCTAGGTGCTACGAGGGGGTAACTATTATCCATAACAATAGGAAAATGATTAACTTTAATTATAATAATTTGGTCATTTAAACTTTTATTTTAACTAGAACAAGATTCTTTCAGATATGACGAAATGAGTTATTATTTTACTATATCCATGTTGTAAGAAGATGGAATGCAAGGCCAAGAGTGGTAATGTTCCTATGGTTTTAATTATCGAAATTAAATACTAAATTTAATCTTCTAAATATTCTTATTTCAATTTCTTTGTTTTCTTAAAAAATAATTATTATAGAAACCGCGGTCAGTTTTTGATTATTATAAAAATATTTCTTTCCATCTTCGATTATTGCAGATTTTTTCACTTAAATCTCTCCAATAATGCAAAAAAATTTTTTGTGACATTTAATATTAACATATCTTAGTTTCTGAAACTATTTTTAATATCAACTACACATTTGCATATATTTTATCTTAAATCAAAATCGTACCATAAATCTGGTGTTCCATTGTATATCGCGGCAGAATTAAGGCGATATGAGCATCGGTTTTCATACAAAAGAAGAATTGAAGAATGACCGAATTGAATTTTATTTTGTTTGTTAATAAAACAAAAAATTAGTTTCAAATAAATATTAATAAGTACAAATCTTCCAAAACAACTACTTAAATCTTTTAAAATATTAAGCAATGAAAGATTCAACGTTTTTAATGGCGCTGCTTCTCTGACAGAAGTATTAATAAAAAGTGCTCATTTAGATTGCTTAAACTTAACTACTTTTTATTACTCGATCGACCTGAAATTTTGAATATTAACTCAAATCTCATGACATGTTATCAAAAAAATGAGAACAAATACTTAATTAATTAAATTTAGTTAATAATTCGCTTTGACTTCAATATTATTTTATATTATTTGCTTACACACAAAAATAGGTTAATTCACAAAATTTAAATTCCAATTATCACAGAAAGTAGCATAACAATTTTATTTTGAATTCAAATATACAAATCATAATTGTTAATATTCACCAAAATAATAACACTTACATTAAAAATATATGTATACTGAGGAGATCTCACATCATCCGTGTTACTGAATACATGAATATTCTGCCTTAACAAACACACATTCAACACACATATTGTGTCAAGGCCATCTGCATCACGTGCCTGTTTCTCATCTGTTTGAAAATGTTTCTTCAAAATCATGAAATTAAAAAAGTACCAATTATATGTACATATCTTTTGAACTTTTGGTACTTACGAATTAACGCGACATCAGCAAAAATTATTTTAATGCGACAAAAAAGAGTTGTTGCTAGTACATAACAATCTTGTTGTTATCTTTTAGTTATTATCTTGAAGTTATCTTTTGGTTTTCATGTTGCCTTGTTTGCTCATTTTGATCCTGTCTTTCCATTCTTTTTATTAGCTTACTTTCTATATAGGTATATATATGAATTTTTGCTGCAGTGGCGTTAATACATAAGAACCGAAGTATGTAATTTTTCATAAAAATGGAAATATCCATGGAATTTAGAAACCTGTTTCTGAAAGCTTTTTTTTCAATCTTTACTCATTCTCGATGACAATAAATGACTAAGGTCCAAAAATGGGACAAGAACGGAAAATTCGGAGTTCCAGAATAATATTAATTGCAAGATATCTACTTATAAATTATAAGTATTTTATTTTAATTTTTAATGTGTTTTTTTAATTAAAATTTTGTAAACTTTAAAAACTTTGTTGGCAAAGTAGAGTTCTATCTGCATGAAGAATGAATATAAAAAATTAAATTTTTTCATTTACTAGTTTAGTGCTACAAAATAGCTTTTTCTTGATTCGATGGGTTTTAGTGCATGGATGTTCTTAGTTTGTGGAGCTATTTCTCTGGTTAATTCCGATAACGAACGAGACTGACCTACTGAATAGTGTGATTGTGTGTTTGATAGCAACCGCATAACTTCTTAGAGGAATTAGTAGTGCTTAGCTAAATGAAATGGAGCAATAACATGTATGTGGTACCCTTAGATGTCAGGGCCGCACTCACACTACAATAGTAGTTAAAGTAAGTTTTATTTCTAGCTAGAAATTACTAGGAAACCTGCTGAAAAATTTGTCGTGTCAGGAATAACGTATACTGAGTACGTCCTTGTCCTTTGTACACAACGTCAGTCGCTACTATTCCTAATTCTAACCCTAATCCTACTAAAATTCTATATCGGTCATTAGCAGAATTTTTGCTGCAGTGGCGTTAATACATAAGAACCGGAGTATGTAATTTTTCATAAAAATGGAAATCCCCAGACTAAAAGGAACTCCAAATTCAGAATTAGGGTCATCAATCAGGTCGGGAATAGATAATAACTCTTTATGTGGTCCATATTTTAATAAATAAATTCTAGAAAAATTTATTAAACTATTATATTTAATAAAAAATTTTAAATTATTAAAAAAAAAAATTTTCTAGATTTTGCCGTTTGATTAATAAATCAAATGCCAAACGAACTTTTCAATTTATTAAAACTAATCGAATTTAATGAGTAAATTAAATAATGTGATGATGGAATGATTTATGACTGGTAAATACGATATGATAGAACGAATGAAATGCCGTTATTTTTTATTGTTGACAATAAATGAACCGATCAACTACCCCAATTGATCCATAATATTTTTATGAATCTAATAATATTCCAGCAATTTTTTGTTTAAACCATTGATAATGTAAATAATTGTTTTGGGTTTATTGAAAGAAGAATTATAAATTCATGTAAACCTTTTAATGGTAATAGATAAAATAAATTGACTTACACTAATGAACTTCAACCTTGATGATATTATTTATTTATTTACTCTTTTGCTTAATATTCTAATATATAATTTTTCACAAATTGGTTTTTAAATATTAAATTAACATTGTTTCGTTAGTGAATATTATAAAATTATTATAAAATGATTAAAATTTTGAAACGTAATTAAATTTTTAAAAAAAATTTTCTAAATTAAATTTTGATTTCAAGAAATAATTTTTTAGATATATTTTAAGGTATTTAATTTCTGGAAATAATAAATTTGCGCTATAATTAATTTTTAATATGGTAGAATTAATTTTTTTCCTAAAGTTTCAAATTAATATTATTATAAATATATTGAATCAATTTTAAATGAAAAAAGATTCTAAATATTTTGTAAGAATTGTTTTTAATTTAAAATTGAATATTATTTTGGAATAAATTGTATCAATTTTAAATTGAAAAAGATTTAAAATATTTTGTAAAGAATTGTTTATTTTTAAAATGTATTATTTTAGAATATCGATTTTAATCGATTTAGATATTATTTTTCAGTTTCAGTTTTGAGAAGTTTAATCAGAATTTGATTGTTAAGATGTCGCCGAATTTATTATTATAAATTTGTTTGAAATAAAAATTATTATTGTGTTCTAAAAAAATAATTCGACAATTATGAATCCTAATTAAAATATCAAATATAATATTGATGCAACTAACAGAACTAATTAATGGAGCAATACAAGAATGAATAAATATAGTTTCTTTTAGCTAATTCTCAAAGGATATTTTAAATATTCTTTTGTAATTTTCAGAACATTCGTCTGTTGTTAAACCTGTTGAAAAGTTTCCCAAAAATGCATTTATAAAAATTGAAAAACGCGGTGGCAGTACGTATTATACTATCACGTAAGTCAAAAGACAATTTATAATAAAGTAAAAGAAGTCTGGTAAAAGTAAACAAGCATATATCAGTTATATTTATATAATTTACCATTTTAAGTGGCTGCAATAAGTTATGATTCGTCCATACTTGATTAACCTTTAGACTCATTACGTACTAAAGTTTTTCAAAATTTACTTTTGTGTTAACTCTCAAAATTATGATACAAGTACTAAAGAAACGATTATTATGAAAATATTGTTAATTTTAAGATTTTGACCTAAATTTTATTTGAGATTATACATTTGTTTCAGCTCTACTATTATAATTTGACTTTCGTATTCTTCCATATTGTCTGAAGCATTATTGCTTACAGCCATGATACCATGGACTTTGTCTTGACTTGCTGGACATGTGCTGGACAAATGATTACGAAATTTGCTGTTACTATAACTTCATTTATATGTATTATTTGTAAATATTTTCCTTTAGCATCCTTCTTAGCGCATGTAATTAGTACAAGAATACAACAAATTAGTTATTTTCATTACTATATAAAGTCGATTTAACTAACTATAAAAGATTTTTGTTCTGTTTAAATATGTCTTCAGCCATGGTGAAAGCTACGTCTCGCTTTGGTCCATTTAGGTTTAAAAACAAGTCAAAGCTTTTTATTTGTTTAATAGATACACTAATAAAAATTCTAATGACATTAAAACCCCTTAAAGTAGATCTAACATTGTCTAATAATAATCTTAACCAAGTTTAATTCTCCATTAATTTGCGTGCCTCCTTTGTCATAAAACTAATTTTTCATAAAATTGTTTCTGTATTACGCGTTTTGTCTTTCATAAATCATTAATTCATAACAGGATGTAAATTTTAATTCTTTTTGTAGTTAGTTTTAATTCGATATTTTGATTTATTTATATGATAAATTATCAGGATAATTAAATTAAAAGTTTCAATTTCAAACTCTTCCTTGTTCTACCAACATTATCTTTGTTGTCTTAAATTTAAACGTGTTTTTTTTAATTTTGTATTATAATCAGGGTTTTAAGGGCAATTTTAATGTACACCCAAAATTTGGCTATATATATAGGTAAAGTATGGGTTCATTAAAAAATACACACACTGCTATTCTACCTACTCTCTCTCCCTCTCGCACATACACGCTCCTATACAAGGTCATTTATAATTGTATAATTATTTAGCTCTTGTACTAAAAAATACACACACTTCTGTGTTATACTGTACACCTACATTTTCTTAGGTTACACCCAGCTGAAAACTTTAAAAAAACCCTGATTATAATAATTTTTTAAAAATTTTTTTAAATTCCGGTTAGTCTCAGAAATTTCCAAAAAAACTGCTGACAAAATTTTCGTATAATCCGTATTTGTCATGATAAAATTCAGTGTTCTGAATGCCGATGTATTACAATTTATCGCTATTCATAGAATAAAATAAGGACTTAAACAATCAATTCAAATAATAAGAAAAGATTGAAACAGTTGTATGTAATATTATATTACAAATATCTTTAATAAATATCTTTTAATAATAGTACAGCTAATTACTAATCGTAAAAATAATAATTACTATGACAGCATATATCTTGCAACAATGTATTGTATAAATGATATGTATAAATATGTATGGAAACAATAAGTGATCCAAAATCGAATGTTTCAGTTACAAGAACATAATGCTAAAGCATAGAACAAATTTTATAAAAATTATATTTGAATATTAAAAGAATAATTGTTAAAATTAGTCAAACTTTCTTTTGATTCTAAAATCAGATAAATAACGGATGTAAAATATTTTTTCGATTCTTTTTTTCTAATAATCTTCTGAGTTGATTCAAATTTAAGGAAATTAAACAGAGATTAACAATAACCAAAGTAATTATTCTGTTTGATAGTTTCAATTTATTATTTTTATTCATTTAGTGATCGTGGATCAATATTTAATGGAATTCTTTGTAAATAAAAATGATGTTAATAATACACCAAAAAATTATGAAGAATTGAGTACAATACTTGTCATAACAAAAATTGAGAACAATAAAGAGAATAACTCGTGCAAGAACAAATTAAACTAACCTAAGAATTGTTAGTAGCCGCTGAGATTTTTGAATGAATGGTATTGTAAAATACGAAATTTTACAATATACTATAGAATTTTCTAAAGAGAATTTCAGAAATACTTAGGTTTTAACATTTTCGTTTTTATGGAATCACGAAAGAAATGGAAAAGAAAATATGTCAATTGTTAATTATAATGTAAAGAGTATATTCTTGTGACGATGGGAAACGAGGATTTTCATCAGGAATTGAGAAAAATCACTGTAATCAAATGTGTATAGTACATACACTTTACAGAAAGAACTTTAGTTGTATATTTGATTTTAAACAGAGATAAATGGAATTAAATATTAATCATTGAATGAGTTTTGAGATTATATTATTTTCACGCAATTTGAAAAGAGAAATAAACTAATGATATATATGAACACTTCCTGGAGAGTTGAGACTGATACCGGAGCAGATTTGTAATGCTTGATAAAATTCGCCAAAATTTTGTCTATAATTTTTCTGTGTTAACATTGCTTCAAACATCGGTAAATATCTTTCTATACACATAGAGTTGTAAATACTCTTATAAAGTCCAGCAAAGAAATATTTTACAAGCCTTAATGCGTCAAAAGATTAAAGGAGCTTTGATTTCAAAAAAAAGCAATAAAAATTATTTTTTAAAATAAAGATAAAAAAGAAGTGTGAGGCATATTTTGTATGGTGCTTATTGTATGTTGTTTTAGGATTGTGTTTCTCCCACCAAGATGGAATATTTTAAATATTTTAAAACGTTGAATTATTTATTCAGTTTTAAAATTTAAATAACTAACTTTAAAAGTTAAATTAATATATCATAAATAATATATCTTAAATATTTTCTATAATAATTAAAATTATTTTTTAATTTAAGTTATAAATTTTTTTTAAAAATCTAATTGTAAATAATTTGTAATTTAAATTTGTTTAAATAATAAGATTTGTAGCAATAAAATTAAATTTATTAATCAAGAACGCTGACCAGCTACGAAAGTTTATGGAGAATTGTCATAGTGGCAATTCAAATTGTGATATCAATAAATGTATTGAAAGAAATTTTAAAAAAGACGGCAATACCAGAACTGAAAATTGAGAAAATCCGAGAGCAAATAGAGGAAAAACCTATAACTTCGCAAAGAAACATTTACACCGAATCTGAGATTTCATTTCATTCTATGATAAGCCTTATGTCAGACGTTACTTGTGTTTTTTTTTCTAACTAAGAAGAAAAACAGAATAGACAACAATTAGAGCAGTTGGAATCCTTGAATCATGTTTCTTGAAAAATTTAAACACGATTGTTGTGAGATCAGTTGATTCTCAAGGAGAAGGATCTAAGTTTAGTTAATGGGGAGTGGCCATATATGATGATGTTAATACGGAGAGTCACCTTGTTCACAGAAACAGTATCCATGTGTTTCATAGTTATTGGGATTTTTGAAAAATTAGGTTTTTTTTCCAAAATGCTTAGAAGTTTTTTTCAACTTTTTCATTAAATGTTTTTTAATTTTAGATAATTTTATTATTGAATTATTTTTACAAAAGTAATTTTCGTAACAATTCAAAATGTTTTGTTAATCAAAACAAATTTAAGACAAAATATTTAAGTACATTTATAAGTTTGGAATTGGAACTTTTGAAGCATTCTTTCAGATGCAAATATATATCATAAAATATATAATTATTAATATTTATGTATTATTTTTATTTAATTGTTCCTTCCCCTTATTTAAGCCCGAAGATCCGAGTTTATCACTTAAAAAAGTTTAATTTTGCAAGATTTATATTGATATACTGAAATTCTTGCTACACATTAAAGAGTTTTTAATTTATTGCACAATATTTCATACAACTTAAACAAAAAAGTAATACCTTGAAAATCGCTATTAAATGTAATAATTTTTAATAAATCGCGTTTTATTTTTTCCAGATTTCTAACTTTTAACAATTAATAATAATCCATTGAATTTTTTTCTGGATATTATTAATTTTTATTTGATATTTCTATTTAAAATTGGATAGATAATTGTATTCTTTTAGAATTTATTTTTTCATATTTTTTCATTATATTATTTTTTCATTATATTATATTATTTTATAATTCTTAAAATTTTGCTTTTAAAGACATAATAAAATATTTTTAATATTAGCAACTTTATTTAAATATAACACAATTTAACACTGGCTGATCGGTGTTTCTGCTTTCTCAGAATCGTTGCTGCATTACTGAAGGTAAACAATTTCATTTATCCTCGAATTACGTTTTTTTCATGTTTTATTATATTAATTGTTATATATGTAATGTAGTCATTTATTTATGTGGTTGTTTGATATGTGATCTTATTGAAGATTGATGCTTTATAACATATAAACCGGTTGTTGTGAAAGTCTTTTCAATTGACATTGACACTAGATATAGAGAACATAAGCTGATATTTAGTAATTTATTTATATTTAGTTTTGATATAATACCTATAATTTATAAATATTGACATTCTTTTCCATTCTTTTTATTAGCTTACTTTATATATATATATACACCGCCCTACCAAAAGTCACCGACCACCGGTGTGTTCGCAGTAATGAGAGATTATGAGAATTTTTAAACGAATGATATATTTACAAAAAATAGAATGT
>MQRK01205558.1:35145-46866 GCA_001938485.1 Girardia tigrina | reverse complement strand
ATATATATATATATATATAGGGTTTTTAAGGTTTCCAGCTGGGTGTAACCTAAGAAAATGTGGGTGTACAGTATAACCTTATGTTTATTCAAAAATTGTTTCTAGGCCTCTCAGGGATAAGCTTCTAGGAGCGCTTCCTTTACCACCATAATCTCTTTGATCAACACTCGGTATTTCTGGAAATAATTCAAATGCGCACCCATACAGGAGCATTTGAATGGGCCACCATCTTCTCTATGTCCCAAATTGTCACTGCTACCTCAAATTTGCGTCACCATACTCTGAAGTTCCTAAGACTAGCGAAAAGGGGGACCACATCGGTGAACTTAAGTCTGCATACGGCACGATAGCTATTAGAATACATTCAAACACCAAAAAATTTTTTTTTCAAAATAACACTTTCCACTCAAAGTTCCCGCCAGATTTCGAAATATTAAAACAAATTCTCATAATATATCCACAATAACTTTTATAACTTTTAATTACTATTATTTTTTAGGGCTGATTCTCCTGTTACTAGTCAATTTTGGGAAGAAATATGTTCGAAAAATTTCCTTGCTACCGTCAATTCTGATGGCATTGTAGGGTATGACTTAAGTAAATTAATTACCTATTTGAAAAAAAAAACTTTTGGACAGATATACTCCTGATTTACACTGTGTCGGTACACCAGACGATTCACTTCCGCCACCAAAAAGATTGCAATGGGAAATTCCAGAACCTGTATAATGTTTTATTATATTGGCTTACAATAATTAATAATATAGTGTTTCAAAATAATTGAACATTCCTACGAAACTGCAATCAAACTGAAAAATGATTTAGATTTATATGTCCTGGCGTTTTGTAAATTTGGAAAAGGTGCTATGAAAACCCTCAAGGTGTCTCCGGATGCATTTATTCAAATAGCTTTACAACTTTCATATTTTCGTTTAATGGGAAAATTTTGTCTCACTTACGAAGCCTCTATGACGAGAATGTTTAAAGATGGTAGGACAGAAACAGTCAGGTCTTGCAGTAGTCAAAGTTGTGATTTTGTTAGAAATTTTGTTGATGAATCTGTGCCGGTAAGACTTTGTATAATACACATTTTAAGAATAATTTAAATTGTAAATGAATAGTTGTAATTTAATGCAGGGATTTTATAATATGACACATAGAGACAAGTATTTTTCTTGTTTATTTTTACATTAGAAAAATATCCGTCATGTATGACGGGTGAGCTGAATTTTCGACTTTGAAAGTTTCTGTTTTAATTTTTAAATCGTAATTATTATACTTTATTATTAATTGTTTCGAATTATGTGTTAATTTAACAGTCACTCAAATAAATCGGCTCCCAGCGCCTTTCGGCAAAGGCGCTGTACAGACAGAACTGTCTCGATGCGTACTATACCGAGCTATCTCAACTTTAGGCGGCTTCACTCACTTTTACTTCAATATTTCTCATTTTACCAGCATATATAAGATCATAGTAAAATTTTAGCTTGACCGACAAACCGTGAATCAGATGATAACGAAATTTTCCAAATTTAACCTAAATTAAATTTTAGAAATATAATTAATGAATAAGTGATGGAAATCGTCATTTATCAAATAAATTAGTATTTTATTGATATTTACATAAAAACTTTCACGAAATTCCGTGTAGGAATCATCCAAATCGTTATTATTCAAAATCGGGGTTAATTTAACCATTTAACGACTTTTATGGTTTTTTATCGATTTCATCGCCTTCCAGACGTCTGTCGGCAAAGGCGCTACACTGACAGAATTGTATTGATGCGGGTTATCCAGATTGACCACGATCTTAAATTGATTCAATCTGGTTCGTTCGCAATTTCACATTGAAAAGCGTGACCGACAAACATACAAACACACTTTTTAGACAAATATTATTTTTACATGTCTTTCTACATTTAATTTTTTAACATAAATTTTTATTCATACTCTGATGAATTACACTTTTAAAAAAGAACTGTAAATTATAATTACATTAAATATTGCTCAGATTTTTCGTCATTTAACGATTAAAAAACTTTACTTATTTTATCTCGATTATTACAAATCAGATCGCCACTATTTTTTTAAGTGGCTTATTGACTGAATGGAAATAATCGGTATGATTTTTTTGCTAAAAGCCCCGTTGACCCATGGCAGCAAAATTCAGTATTTAGGCTTTATTAATAAACAAAAAAATATTACATTGTTAAATTTTATGTTTTATCATGGTAAAAATTTATAGTGGAGATTCTTTGAACCCCCTAGAAGCAAACTAGACATCATTAAAAATATTTAAATGATTTTCGGCGGTTCCTAGACAAAATAGATCTACCCCAGTCCATAAAAGCATTCTATAGAAAAGTATGGATTGATGGTACTCTTACTTCATGAAATTTCGTGTACATGACGATACAACTGTTACTTTAAAATTTTTTTGTCTTCATAAGTTTTTTCGGGAGAAATGCAACACTTTTCTGGTGACAGTTTGAGGCAAGCTTCTTTAATTCTCTAGAGTACTAAGCTTAATCGATCATTATGTTCTTTTATAGGTCTGAAATTCAGAACGTCATCTAAACATATTAAACACTTACTCCATTTCTCTCTTTGTGTAATTATATTCATCATTTTCTAAAAGGTGACAATAGCAGAACATAAACCAAAAGATATTCTTGTAAATTAGAAATTTCCATGTTTTGTTGTAGAAGCAGTTTTTCATATTATCAAATTTAATAGAAATTTGATAACAGCCACTAGATAAATCTAACGTTAAGAAATATTTGGCCTCTCCTATAGCATCAAATATTGGGCGACCTGTTTTAGAATTTTAACCTCTATAATCCACACATAATCTTATATCTTTGTTTTTTACAATTACGAGTGGAAAATTCCGCGACGAATTACTTGAACTTATTATTCCAACATGTTCTAGCTCCTTTACTTTCGAATTTACCACTTACTACAAACCAATTTGTTTTCTTCTAGGCTTAGAAGCTATAGATTTAGCTTCTCCTGTATCAATTGTATACTCTATTACATTGGTAACATCCACATCTAATGAATATTTGCTAAAATATCTATATTTTTCTGTATGATATGCATTGTTTCATTTTTCACACTTTCCGCCATGTCATCCATATTTTTCCCAAAAATAGAATATGACTGTTAATCTAGATATTTTTCTGTTTTGAAATCTCGGACAAATTGCATATATTTCTTTTAGCATTCTGATTTGTGTCATCTTGCCATTCTTCAACGTATCCCAGTACTGAAACCACATATAACGTTTTAGAACCTCCATCTGACGAATATAACCGGACCCAGATGCAGCCATCTTTCAGCGATACAATCGAATTTCTAATCATTAAATTTTTATCCGCCATTTTTACTTTGTCACCAGTAAGAATCATATCTATTCCGGACCTTCATAACTTCTATTTTTATCTGATTATTTTCATCTACAACCACTTCTCTAACAAGATATTCTCGAGTTCCACATTGTGAGGATTTTTTGGCAAACTCATAATTTTTTAGAAATATTTAATCGTAATGTATATATTTAAAATTCAGATTTAATTACATAAATAATAATCGTATACAAAATAAATTATATTTAAAGCTATTTTACAAATGAATATAAAAATTAATCACAATATAAAAAAACTAAGTACAATTAAAAGATTTTAGGAATTAAATATTATTTTAAAGTTTAAAATTAAAATTAAAATGGTTGGAATCAGAATAAGTTCGATATTAAATATTATTAAAATAACTAGTTTAAAGTTTCATAAATTCTAAGGTAAATTAATTCAAGTTTAAGAATTAGATCAAAATGGAAAATCCAGGAAGTTTAAATTAATCAAAAACCTTTTACGAAAATAGATTGGTAAAATTAGCACAATAATGATATTTTAAAATTGGAAAAAATTGAGATATTGCGAGTTATTAATTTGTAATAAAATAATATAAATTTAAACATTGTAAAGTAATTATTTGGAGTTAAGTTATGTTATAGATTTTAAAATTTATTTTCAACTAAATCAGATAACATATTGAAATGTAATTCTGTAAAATTATTGTAATTAAAAAATAATTAATTCAATTCGTAAAAATAACCATTTTAATAAATAACATATCAGTAATTCAGTATTTTTAAGTATAATAAAAAATATTATTATATATTTTTTTTCTAGTCGAAAAGAAAACAAAAGTTCCTCAACAAAAAATGTTTTTTTTCACACACACTTTAATCATTGATCATGAACCCAACATTCACAAAAGACGTTATAGACTAAAATACAAAAATGGCAAACAGTAATGTTGAGAAATTCAAAAATAAGAAAGTGAGGTATTTGGAAAACTGTTAAATTTTTGAACTAAACAAAACATTTAAAATTAATATTAAAATATAAAAGTAAAAAATAGAGTTTTTGTAAAATAAGTAAAGACAATAAAATGTGGTATTAAAGTTACAATTTTAATTATATTTAATAAAGTGTTTAAGGTAAAATTTAAAGTATTGAAATTTGTAAATTAAATAAATTAAAAAAACGAATTTAATTAAAAATAATTTTTAAAATAAATTAAATATATAAGATCATAAGAATAGTTAGACAGAATTTAATAAACTTTTATAATGTAAATACAATTGGAAGAAATATAAATAACATAATAAATATCAAAAATTAACGAAGTTTAATAAAAGTTCATTCAAATGAAAATACAATACTTAAAAAATAAATACAAATTTAATATATAAAATATTTGAAAATAGTTTATTTTTATTTAAATAGTTTTAAAATTAAAAATTTTGAAAATTAAATACAATATAAAATTTTGAAAATTATAAATTTACATATATTTTTATTAACAATTATTTTGATATTATTGGTTTGTACAAGAAAAATAAAAAATCGTTCCTCAAAAATTTACTGAAGAAAAACTTGTTTAAATAATATTTATATTGTTGTTATTAAATACAAGTTTCAAAAAATTTCATTATCTGAATTCTCATCAGAATGTATTTTTGAACCTAAACATGGCTTCTATTGTATTTTTGCACTATTGAAGATTTCTTCTTTTGAACAAAATTGATAATTTTCAATATTGTTGAACTCCGCCTACCCATTCAGCATCAAATACCGTATTTTTCGTATTATTTAAAATATTTTTTTTAATTATTTATTTTTGTACAAATTTTTAATATTATTTTAAAATTTTAAAGTTAAAATTTTTTATTCTTTTCAGAAATCTTTCATAATAATAAATTAAATCATTTTATATTGTATTTAACAAATTTCGTTTTAAAAAAATATATTTCTTAGAAATTTTTAAAATTTGATGTTTAAACTATTTAGGTCTATTTTTTTTATTTTTTGTCTTTTTATTTATAGTTTTTTCTAAATAACGTAGTTCTTTTATTTTATGAATAACTTCGGACATTTCTTTTTGTATTGAAAGATATTTATTATAGTTACATCTCACAGTTTCTATTAATCTTCTATTGTATATTTCCTTATAGAAAATATCAGTTTTTGTTCCAATATTACACAAAATCTTCATACACTCTAATTGAATGAGATATAAATAATTATTTTCTAAACACATTTGTATAACCCCAACAATTTCTGTTGTTTGTAACGTCTTGAAAATAGAAGGATCATTTGATTCCGTGAGACTCCTCACAGTTTTTAATTCTTTCAACATTGTAATTGGATTATTCGATTGATGTATAAAAATATTTCTGATCATTTTTACAATTGTCTCTTCTGAATAAGATTTATTTTTGCTTTGATTAATAAAAACATTTGACTGTTTTAATTTTTTTAAAAATTTACTCGATTGACTCACTGAATGACGTTTGATTGTATTTCTAACAAATTCTTTATATTGAGAATTTGTATTTCTATCGTTATTCCTATTTTTTCTACAAAATTTGTTTTTCTCAACTGAAACGGAATGATCAATTTGATCTTTAAGAGGAACTTGTATAGGTCTACTGGTATGTGTTTCATCATTAGGTCGAATACAAGAAACATCCGGTTGTTTTAATGTTTTGAAGAATTTACTCGATTGACTCACTGAATGACGTTTGATTGTATTTCTAAGTATTCCTTTCAATTGAGGATTGTCATTTGTATTTTCTTTACTTTCTTTGAAAGATCTTTTTTCATCAACTGAAACCAGATCTGTTTTTATAGTTTCATCATTTTGATCTTTAAGAGCAGTTGGTATAGGTCTACTGGTATTTGTTTCACCATTAGATTGAAGACAAGAAATATTCGATTGTTTCAAAGTGTTAAAGAATTTAGTTGATTGACTCACCGAATGACGTTTGATTTTTTTTCGAACTTCTTTTGTAAATTCGGAAGAATTTAGATTTTTATTTTCATCACAAATTTCTTTACCAAATCTTTTTTCATTATCTGAAACAAAATGACTTTGTGATACGTTATTACTTTGATCTTTGATTGTAGTTTGTAAAGATATATTAATATCCATTTAATTGATGCAATTTAGCTAATTCAAATAAATATGGTTATCAAATAATTTTTTACAATAAATTGAAAAAATAAAAAGAATAAAATAAATTTACTTTAAAAATATTGGCTAAAATTGTGACAAAAAATATTACAATGAAAATATGATAAAATATAAAAAATATACTAAAGTTTTCTATAATGAATTACATAAATATACAAAATGGAACTATATTAATTCATTAATTATTTATGTTTAATATTTTTAAACTAGAGAATTTTAGCCCGGCGTGCCGGTCTTTGCTGGTTGCTATTATTTTTAATTAGTTTCAATAATTTCTCTAAATTGTTTTGTTCATAACTTCTAGAATCACTTTCTACCGCAATAAATGTTTCCTCACTGAACTTTTGTCGATTGATTTTGAAATGTAAACTACATTTGCATGGTTTCCATTATTGAGTCTCCAATTGCTTTGTAAAACTTTATTAATGTATCTTCTTACGTACAATTCAATGAAGAGTTAGCATGCAAAGTTTAGTTAGAATCGACTCATAGACGCTAGAGATGTTTAATTGTGAAATTAAAAAAAAATTAGTATAATTTTTTTTCTTAAACAATCCATACAACTGCTTGAAAGTTTTGTTTAAGTTTTTGTTGAATCTATGAATTTATTTTTTTAATATGTAATATAATAATATGTAATTGTAAGTAAATAATAAAACCGTTACGCGACAGACACATGACCACTGGGTTTTCATTATAATAATGTTCTTAAATAGTATGATAATAAGTTTTTAGTTTCTCAAAAAATTTTGAGATATTGTTTGTCAAATTACGAAGGTTCGAAATTTAGGAATCAGTGTGAATACGTCTGAGGTTTTTTAACTATGTACATAAATTTGTAAATAAATAAATTTTTAAATTCACATTAAAATATTTATTTGTATTATTGTATATATAAACAAAAAAATTAATTTGTTTTATATTTACTTTTTCAACTCCTTGCCAGTTAATTTTTCAAGTGTTTAAAGTAGTTTGAAAGGTTTTGTACACTCTGAATTCAATGTTGTTCTCAGTTTTTCCGTCTCGGATTTGTCTATCTCTGCGTTTCTGAATTGATCTATTTTGATCAATTTGTAATTTTGAAATTTATATAGGATCGAAATGTCTATGACTTAAGTTTTTGTCATCCATGTTATAGAAAACTCAACTGATATTGATTTAGAATAAATTCGTGTGTTTAACTTTTTGAATTGCATTTGTAAAACATGACTTCTGTTGTATCAATATTTTTGCATTATTGAAGATTTCTTCCTTTGAACGAAATTGATGGAGTTTTCAATGTTATTGAACTCTACCTACCCATACAGTATCAAATACCGTATTTTTCGTACTATAAACCAACCTTTTCTCTAAAAATGACGGCCCTCAACTTATACTCCGAATCGATTTATAAAAGGATTTTACCTGTCGCCGGTCCTCCTGTATGTTCGAAAATGCTTGAGATAGTTTTCCGGAAACGGCCTCGTGTTCGATTTAGAGCTCCATCCACGTCGATTTATTAAAATAATAACCGTTATCCATGATGTGCTTAAATTTTAACAGATAATCGATTATATACAAACAGAATAATAATGATTTATTTAGTGATTTTACGTTCTTTACCGTCGCTTAGGGGCCGATTTATATATGGATTTTACCAAAAATACCGCTTTTTAGTAAAATTGACTAATACTCAGTATCGACTGAGTACAAAAAATACTGTATTTATCAAAAGACATATTTATTTTTTATAAATCTGAGAGGTTATTTAATCTTACGCTTAAAACAATAACAGCTATTGGGTTCTTGATCAAAAGACGTCGTCATTAACACAAAACTTAATTTTTTTAATAAGACTTTCCGTTAACAATTAACTTCAAAAAAACATTATGATTTTTTATTTTAGAACTTGATTTTAAAATATTCAATAAATTATTTTTTTAATAAAACTTTTCCGTTGACAATTAAATTCAATAAGCATTATGATTTTTATTTTAAATAGTGTTACAAGATATATCAAAATCTTCTTTACAATATTCTTTAACTCCGAAGCTGATATTTTAATTGTGATTTTTTTAAAACCTAATTTTTTAAAAAGTTGTTCCAATTTAATTATTAAAATATTATCATTACACTATAATTTTTATAAAAAGTTATTTCATTTTAATTAGTGGAATATTATTTTTAATTTATCTCAAATATAAATATGATTTTTAATTTAAAAATATCAAAAATTTATAGTTTACCAAAAAGAACCCCTAACAACAATTAATATATTTAAAAAAGGTACTTTTAATTAAATTTGAAAGAATAAGCTTCAAGATGCCTTTATAATTAAAAAGAAATACAATATAATTCGAAAGTTATTGCAGTTTAAAACCCGGTAGTTACTTTATGATCACCCTATATATATATATATATATATATATATGGAAGCGGGCCAAAATCCCGACAGCCAAAATCCCGACAGACAAAAATCATGATAGCCCAAAATTCCAAATGAATCCCACAAACCCAAAAATAAAAAAATTTTACTAAATGTTTAAATGTTAAACTAAAATAATAACTTCAAAATTCAAAAAAAACAAAAATATAAATACGAAAGAAGTCAATCAAAAATTTTATTTAAATGACAAATTGTGCACAATTCCACGCAAATATTACATTACTGTTCCAGTACCATGACTTTTATTTACTGTCATTATTCTATTTTCTCTGTCTATTAATGATTTCTTGGACTTTGTGCTAAGCTCTCCTCGAAGTATTCATTCTGCTGGAAGATTGACTTGCTGTTGTTCTTTCTGAAATTCTGTAATTAACCTGTAAAATCTAACATTTGCTCGTCCAATAAGGCATTCCTCTCTTCGATGATAAGCTTCTACGACATTCTGAGTACGTGGAATGCCTTGTTTAATAGAATAATAAACCGTCCATACTATTGGTGGAAATAAAGGTGATGCACGAACAACTGTGCCATCACGCATATGTCTTCTAATTCTTTCATGTATATTTTGAAACCAATCCACGACATCCTTAGTTTGTTGTGGTAAATTTTGTTTCAAAATATCAAATGCTTTTGGTATCTCAATCGGAGGAAGAAATACCAAGGCACAAATATGTCTAAGCAGTAAACTAAATTCTTCATCATTACCATACTGAGAAGCCAGTCAACTACCTTGGACTTTCCTCCAGAAACACTGTCCCTGATGAAAAAACACTTTATTACGAGTTGCAGGAAATTCGCATTTCAATGCATTAATGGCCGAAAGTTCGAGATCCGTCAAAATCACTTGTGGTTTTAGGTCAATGTCATTTTCCTGGGCAAAATTAATTAGATCTTGGAATAATCGTTTGTAGTTATCTTCGCGCTTGCTTGTCATTAACGCATAAACTAGTGAGAGAATTCGATAGTTATCGCCACCAACTTGGGCGTGAATTGTATATAACTGAAAAAAAATATTAGGTACAGTTTTAAATGTACCGTCCATTAACCAATACGGAGCGCAAGAGAGACGATGAACATTTAATTTCGTTGTATAATGATTAATTCTTTCTTGTGCCACCTTAGAGTCTCTTACAAGAAAGAGTTCGTTGTTCCAAGTATGACAAAACTCTTCTGGGATGATTAGATCTTCAAATGATTGTGGTTCTGGTGATCTCTCTGTTTTCCGAATATAAGCAATTCTTTTTCGTAATGCATTTTTGGATGGCATGTATGGTGCATTCTCGGAATTAATTCGCACTAAAGTCTTCTGAATAATCTGGCATGGCAAATCTTGATTTTGCTTCACATTGTCCTTCATCTGATTGAGGACGTTTGCGATGGCAGCAGAACTAGTTTGTGGAGCATGACTATGGAAAACAAAGTTTTTCAGGATATGCTTCCCATCACAAAATGTTGTTGTAGCTCTTCCTTGACAATTTTCGGATTTTCTTCTGTCACAACACCAATAATATACATAACCAAGATGTTGGTCTTTTGTTAATAAATATCCACGAAAATTTATTTTGTCTCTTCCTTTTTGAGATGGAATTATTTCACAAATTTCATCCATGTTTAAATTCAAATTTAAATGCTAAAGATTTTAATAGTTACTAGTAAAATAATAAATTTATTAAAAATGTGATGGTAATTTTTTTTCTACAAAAGATAAAAAAATCTGTTGACAAAGTAGAGTTCTGCCCACATAGAACATGGATATAACAAATCTTTTTTGATTTACTACTTTATTATTTTTCGTCATTATCATAATCTATTATATTAGGTCATAATATATAATATATTATATTATTTAATATAATACATTATTATTTAAAATATTATTATTATTTAATATATTATATTAGGTCATCATATTTTAGTGCTCTAGTCACATTCACACAAAATTTAAGATTACAAAAAGATATTAAAAATATTTTATTCAATAAATTAAATAATTTCTACATCAATTGAATATTTGATGGCTATACTGATTGGAGAGATATTACTTGATGCAATTGATCTAAAATATTTTAATATAAATAATAATAAAATTAGTGAGATATAATTTAAAAAATAATTATATATTACTAAAGATTAACCGATAGTAGATGAAATAAAATTAAAAATAAAGCCAAAGTAATGTACTTAATTAGTTACTAAATTTATGGAAATTTAAGAATCTCACTTATATTTAATTCGCATCACAAGAAATATTACTAGAATACTATTGTGATCAAGAAAAAGAAGAAGCGCATATCAATCAAGAAGACAGTCAGAAGACTTCATAATAACCTGTACCTTTTTTTATCTTATGCATCAGCCAAAGCACAAATAATAAAACTAAACAATAAATAAATAAATATTATTATACATCATTAATTAGTTGGGATTTTAGACTGTTAAGATTCGTGAACCCTTTTTTTCGTACAGGCAAAAAACGTATTTTCGTCAAATGTTTGAAAAAACCGCTTTTTTGACAAAAATGAAAAAAAAACTTTTTTTTTGATTTTCGCCAAAAGTTTGAAAGAACCGTTTTTTTGACAAAAAAATGAGAAAACAGCAACTAAACGACAACAAATTTTAAACAGACTTTCAAAAAATTTTCAATCAAATGCTCGATAAAATTTTGTCGAGATTTTGGGTTGTCGGGATTTTGTCCTGTTGGGATTTTGGTTGCCGGGATTTTGGGGTAGACCCATATATATATATATATATAT
>MQRK01205558.1:21683-32021 GCA_001938485.1 Girardia tigrina | reverse complement strand
CATCCACAAACTTCTTGTAGGCTAATGCACGTTTAACAATCTCAGCATCTTCCAATCTAAAGAGGGTTGTGGATCTTCTCAAAGACAGGTCATTGCGTTCAAGAAAGTTATCCACCCAGGGCTGTGATGCCCTGAATTGTTCAGGAGAAATGTCAAACTGTGGCAACACTGCAAGGGCATACTCCTGAATCTGAGCCCTGGTCACCACCAATGTCTTTGCTCTCCTGTCTGCAACCACTCAGAGACCAGGCTTTCCAGCTCTGTATACATTGGTTGCCGACCACATCCAATCTTGCGCTTTTTATCAATTCCGCTCTCCACTTTTTCACTCAGGTTAGTGTGTTCTGCACGCCCTTTTTGGACCAGTCGGTGATCCAACATTTTCTCCTTGCAGAACTGCACTACATTTTGCCCCAAGATTCTTCAACAATCGCTTTTTTATACCCCACGGTGTAACTCTTCCTTTTACCACTGGAACCGGAAGCGCTCATGTCTAGGGGCTAAAATATAAAACATATGGTATAAGCACTGCTTGTGGTTCCGTATCACAGTCTCCCATAAGGTTACAGCCCCATACAGTATCCCACACAGCGTGTTTTGTATATTGTCCGGTAACAACCCCAAACATCGCCCCCGCATTTTTGGAGGGAAGTTTGGCGGGAAAATGGCGGGAATGATAACAATTTAAAAAAAATTATGCAAAAAATTGTAAAAATAACATAGTAAAAAAAATAGAAAACATTTTAATTAAAAATAGAAGCAATAATATTTCATTAAAAAATACAAAAAATAAAAAATTAATTAAAAATATATAATGCAATAAAAAACGAACAATCTTTTAAAGAAACGAATTTCATACATAAAATAGTTTTAAAATATATATATTCATTGAAAATATAAAAAGATAAATATAAACAAAGTAAAATTAAAGATAGCGATACTTGTTTGAAAAAATTACTAATAGAAAATTAAAATACTGAAAAAAACAAACGTTTAGAATGTTTTAAAGAGCATATTTGATTTAATAATCTACAATGATATTAATAAAACCTATAACATTCTATATCAGCAAAAAGAGCAAAAAATTGAATTTATCAAATGCAGTGGAATTTAAATCTAATCATTTTTAATGTAAGAATGGCTTGGGAAAACTAGTAATTTTACTTTTTATATATAAATAATTTATTTTGCACTTCACTCTATTTTCGCCACCTTGTTCTTTCGCATGTTTTTAATTATTTTTCTGTAATATATTGTAAATAAATGTATTTTAACATACCATTCAAACATTTCATTTATATTATTTATTTTTGTTCTGTAAATTGTTACTTTTTTGCGTTCGATTTTTAAATTGGATGTTGTGGTTGTATCTTGCAAAGTATTGCTTTATATATTACTTCTTTTTTTTCAATTTTTTTTATAAAACAAGGATTTGCCTTACTTTTTTAGAGTAATGTGTTTTTTAATTGAATGTTTTTTCATTATTTATTTTAATTAAGTATTTTTCATTATATTTTTAATCATATAATATTTTTCCATTTTATTTTTAATTTAAATCTTTTTTTATATTTTTTCATTGATTTTTCTCATACATTATTTGCAAATTTTGTTTTTTTCAACACGTTGTTTTTTTATTAATTTTTCATTCTTATCATTCCCGCCAAATCTCCCTCCTAAAATTCCCTCCAATCTTCCCGCCAAAAATGCGGGGCGATGTTTGGGGGGTTACCGTTGTCCATGGTCCTGATGGACCACGGAAAACATTATTGCTGCTCCAGCAGAGGAGAACTGTAAGCCCACACGGCCCGGTATGTTGGGACTTGTAGTCCTCCTCAGCTGCATCTTGCGGTTACAATAAGAGCTGTAGAGAATCTCTTCACACCCCCTCCCCCTCCTTGGTCTCTCTCTGTATGACCAGCACTGACCTTTTTCCGGGAGGACACAGAGCTAGTGACACCTGTCGGCAGACTGATCAAAACGGCGCTGTCTCTTCAGTCGGAGGGGGAGGGCACTGGCCTGGCACCCCCCCAGGGTGCGGCCCGCACCCCCAGCCCCACTCTTTGTACCGCACGTCACTGGAGGCAAACCCCCCGTGTTTCCCCGAAAGTAAGACATATGTCTTACTTTCGGGGTACGGCTTATATTAGCTGACCCTTCTGAAACTCCCGATACGTCTTACAATCGGGGGTGTCTTACTATCGGGGAAACACGGTAGCTTGTATGAATTTGATTTTTGGATGAATATTTTTTTTAATCGAAATATGCCAATTCTTAAATTTTTACCAAATAAGTAAAGCATTACAAAAATTTTGCAAGTCAATAAAAAAACGTCAAGTCACATTAACAGAAGTGGAAAATTGAAAATAACGAAACAGTCCGACAAAATGAATAATAGAACACAAAACCAAAAAAGCAAAAGATCATAAAATTAAAACAGAAGTAACTGTCATACGGAAAATCTTATATCAATGAGAATAAAGACAAGAGCGAATTGCCAATATATGAACAAATGAAGCATGTTAATTCCATTTTTAATGAAGGAGGCTCGGTAAACGTTTTTTTGAAAGTATTGTACCAAAATCAAGACCATAGTAAGGTCAGCCATTGCTAGAAGGATGTACTGAGGAATTTGATACAAAACAGAAATTGTAGTCCTTTTGTATGCTTCAATATCTTTTATCAAAACCGTGTTTTTATTTGTTTTGAAAACAATTACTGAATATGTTGACTTTTCTTTAAATTTTATATCTCTCATTGTCAATCATATTCATATTTGTTACCAAACAATTATTGTCGTTGTCAGCAGTTTTTAAAAATTAATTTCAAAAACAAATCAATCACAAATTCGGAAGATTTATAATTTTATATTTCCTGCTATAATTACAAATCCTAAGAACAGAAACAACTCCAAATCTGTTACAGAAAATTTTGACATTATTAACTATATATTTTCGGCCACGACTGCAGCGAAAGAATATTTATACACTTACTTTTGATTAACTAATTAACATCTGACCAAAACGTCCCAAGTTTATCGAAGTTCCGATTCAAGTTACATATATAACTATTGTCAAACAATTGAAACACTTCTATCTACATCATCTGATTTGTTTACAACGATTTGTGCTGTTTAGTGAGTAATTTTTTTTGGAACTTGTATTATTAACAGTTGTATTTTAAATTTAATAGTTATCGTTCTATTTTTTCCAATTCATTTATTTTTTTATTATACATCACTCCAAACAGGTTCTTCAAACCGTTTTCGATTTGACGAATTTGTTTAGTTCGGTTTCATTTTGATATATAAAAAATAATCGATTCCTTATTCTAAAAAATTTAGAAGCGAATCTTTTATTTTTTATATATAATTAGTATAAATTTATGTATAACATGTTTTCTTTCATTAAGCTTCAATATAACATTCGGCTTCTGAACTACTCCGTTTCATCTTGTTACATCAGTTGTACCGTTAGTAAGAAATGTTGACAGCATAAAAACATCTTTCTTATCCAACAATTTTAAGGCCATCAGTTTACCTGTAAAACAGGAAACAATCTCACATCGTTGTAATTTTTTCTTTATTTGTTCGGCACTCCTCGTCACCCCTAGCGCAATGTACCGACTGCATCTGTGTTTCGTGCAATAAAATTTCTGTACAAAGCCGGTGAATTGTAGAAATTATCCATGTATTCACATCTGAGAAGATCTTTACATAAAGTTTTTACGATTAGTGACGATTTTAGTCCATCAGTTGCCGGGCACCGAACCATAATAGAGCCTGTGTTCACTAGAGAGTTCCAGATGTAGCCAGTCTTACATTCGCAGACGACTTCAAACCGAATCTAGAACGTTTGAGCGGAGTTTACTGTTTCATTGCCAGCCGACCTTTGAAGAGCACGAGACTTTCATCAACAGTCACATTTGCGCCCGTACGTAAACTGATTTGTAACGATCGATTAGCAGATCAAGAAACGGTTTAATTTTTGCCAAAGATTTGTCAGATGTTGACAAGTTAGGTTGGAACATCTGCATTATTTCAAAAATGCAGGTACTTTTAGTACAATCGAGTATGATGCGCGGAATGTACGGAGTATCCTGGTATTTATTTCGCAAATTTCGCATTTTTCGCAACTATTCTGCACTTTACAATGGTTGTATTCGACTGATTTAATAAGTAAAAATGTAAATCGTACTAAATTCGTATTGAAAATTGACTGAATTTCATCTAAACGAATTTATCTGAATTTTCATACGTTATATTTGTGTCACTTAGGATCTAGCACTCACGTGAATAGCTGGATTAATACTAACATATACACTCATGACTCTCAAAATTTTTTAGGCGTTAATCGCGCCCGTGATATTTTGCATCAAGATAACCAGAAAGAAAGATCATTTGTATGCAAAGGGAGATGAAGGCAAGGAAAAGTAGTTATAAATACAAACATTATGTAAAGATTAAGGGTAACTGTGTTAAAATACTTCTTCAATAAGTTTTTCGAATTACAAAAAGTTGAGATCTGCTGTTCTGGAACATGAGGTCTTTTAATTTATGAATAAATATGTTTCACTAGTATGATGTATTGATTGTGAGAAGAAAGCTAATTTAATTTTGAAATCTGTAAAACATACGAAATATGATAAACCCTAGTTGTATTAATTAGAATTAAATTGATTATGAATATTTTAGTAATTTCAATGTAGCAGAGATAAATACTTCAATTTATAACTTTGTCGTTACATGCGTTGTAACAAATCATTGTTTCTTGATGTCATATGAAAACCCTGTAAAATGTGACATTACGCATTCCCGATGTAATTATTTTGTACTTGAAAGTTGTAAAGGAATTGTAAACATTCAACCTAATTTTAAAAAAATTATCAAAAAAGTTATGATAAATAATTATAGAAAATGTTTCCAAGTATTTTATTATCAAATAAAAATTTTCTAGGTAGCTGAAAAGAAGCGATTGTTTAATAAAGCTATTGAAAAACATCAGGACTCATATCGTGATGCTATGACAGGCAAAGGAATTGACAGACATTTATTTAGTCTCTATGTTGTGTCAAAATATCTTGGTGTTAAAAGTCCTTTTCTGCAAAAGGTTCTTAGTGAACCCTGGTGTTTATCAACTAGCCAAACTCCTCATACACAAACTAATGTATTGAATGTAGATAAATATCCTCATAAAATTTCTGCAGGAGGAGGATTCGGACCAGTGTCTGAAGATGGGTATGGTGTCAGTTATGTTATCGCTGGAGAAGATCATATTTTCTTTCATGTTTCTTCCAAAAAGTCATGTCCGTACACTGTAATTATTGTATTTACTAACAACTCATTTAATTTAATTTTTATATTTTTAATGCGATTAGAATTCTGAAAAAATGGCATTAGCTATTGATCAGGCTCTTGTGGATTTGAAATCGCTTTTGGAAAAGAAATGATGTAAATTTTTTTTAACATTACTTCATAATAATTTTAATTTAATTTAAAGATTCCCCGACGTATTTTTTGTTTTCAAATTTTTTTTTGCTTTTCATGATTGATTTTTACTTTTACCTTACGATACCATATCATGATAAAATTATACTAATCCATTTCCTCTTACACACCAAAAGCTGTATGCTGAACAATGCCGAAATGTACAAAAAATAACGTACATTAATTGAGGAATAATATATCAGAATTGGAGAATCGAATACAGAAGTGGAAATAAAATAAAATATCTGACCAAGTTTTGGTGGAACGTGACAGTAAGTAGAACTGCTGTAAATAAGACAATCGAATATATAGACCACATTGACAATTTTGGGTTTACTAAAATCGAAATCGAAATCAGTGATAATGGAACAAAAAATTGACTTTGTGATAGTAATCATAAACTACGAACCAACAAAAATTTAGAGCTGAATATCTACAGAAATAAGAATATCTCCAACCTATAAGGAATCGTGCAGAATGCATAAAAATACATCCATAAAAGATCCTCTTGGTCCAGAGATTGACAGAACGAGACATTGAATGAAGATTTGATTTGTTTAATTTAATATTGCACAAGCTCTAGAGCGAAGAAATTGCGTTTGACAACATTTAGTTTAGCGCCGAATGTTATTTAGACGTAGGAAAATACGTCAATAAACAAAATAATCGTTTATTGGGATTACAAAACCCCGACTTTACTGCTGTTCACGTAATGAAATCTCAAATATTATCAGTATGAACAACGTTTTACAAAAATCGAATATTAGGGCGATATTTCTTGGACGGAAACATTACAAGGGCAATTTATACGCAAATGTTGCGTAAAGTATTTTTCGCTGAAGCGCTAATTTTGGGAAGAGTAGAAAATTTTTGGAATATGCTTTATTGTTCAAACCCCCATCGTACAGTACAAGTTTTTCATTTACTCAAGGATAATTTCGGCCAGCAGATCATCAGTTAGGTGCCATAAAATAAATCGAGGAAGGAATATAGTGGCAACCTTATTCGCCGGACTTAAATCCGTTTAATTTTTAGATACCTTAAGGACAATATTTATAAGAACTGATCTTAGACCCTGGAAACTATTAGAAACACAATTGTGCAGCAGATTTCGCTTATTCAAAAAGTAATGATTGTAAATGTTCTTCCGGGTTTTCATTATCTGAGGTAAACATTTCAAAAATTGTGTTCATAAACCACTATTTTCTAAGTTATAATCAATCTTAATTTTTACCAATTGACTTTTTTAATAAATAAATTTTTACAAAACGTTTATTTAGGCCGCCCTGTATATTGAAATTTTGTGCTCCGAAAATAATTAATGTTTATAATGGAAGGACTTTTGATGCAAATTAATTTAAATGACGTTTGAAGGTTCATATATCAAATTAAAGTTTTAAAGACTTATAACATCAATGGACTGATAAAAAGGCAATTCAGGACTATTCTGTCGAAAAGTTCTACTTAGGAATAAGACAGACATTAAATATTTTATTATTATTAACCTCAAAGTAACATTTTTCAATATAACTACATTTTTATCAATACACTCTTTTCCATCGGAAATATGTAGGTCAGAGTCGTTTTTTGAACCCAATTGCAATTTTTTTTATTGAAAAAACTTATTGATAACATTTTCAATTTCTCCGTTTAGATATAATGTTACCTTTCAAACGCCTCTTAAAGTGAGAAAACAAAACAAAATAGCTGAGATCCAAATCTGACTGTATGCTGGAACCCTTCAAAGTCACTTTCATAAATCGTATCCATTACCAAAGAACATTTGTGATTTGTGATGCAGAAGAAATAGTATTTGTTCATGGGGTCTTCATTTGTTTCACTTTGCATCTCGAATAACGTTAGCGTAATGCATACCATTTAGTTAGCAACATCTATGAACGACACTACATGAGTTCAATACAATTGCAAGCATGAGGGCTTGTAAGTAAGATATGATCTACTTTTCAGTTTTTTAGAACTTGGCTCTGGAAAATTTCTATTTTTTGGATTACATTCGGTTCTCAGGAATGTATAATCTTCAGTGACATTCTAACATTATACAACCAATTTAGCATAAACAAATGTGGCATCGTCTATGACCTTTCATAGGTCACAAAGCAAGAAACGAACCTTCAACATCATTTTCTAATTCCAAATGACATCAGCATATTGTGAACTTACATTTATCGTCTTAAATAACACTGTGTAACAAATTTTTTCGAAAGTTTCGCCCGCAAACGGTTTTCAGAATTTTTCGAATTCCATGAATTATAAATTTAGTTTTAACACTTTGACTACTGGTGAATGAGTTACTCACATAAAGTTCTGTTAAATTGTTTTTATTTGTACGATACAACTTATAATAAATTTTCTTTTTAGTTTTTAGCTTTTCTAAATAGTAACAATTTTCATATGAGATTAGAAAAAGAAAACCTTTTAAAAAATATTTTGAAGTTAAAATTATTTTTTTTTCATAAAATCAAAAGAGCGCTATAACGAAACAGCGCTAAAAGAGGTAGCGTTAATTGAGGCATGCCTGTATAAGTTAAATGAATATGTAACATTTTTGGAATACTTTGCCGACTTTTTATCACCAATCAAATTTTTAGATGTTTTCCGTTAGAGCTATGAAACAATTAATGGGAATACGGCTTTTGAGAGAAGGAGTGATTTCCTTGCGTTTCCTAATCTGTTAAGGGTAAAGGTTTTAGGTATATACGTTCTAATGAACGTCTTACAAATTTTTCAGGTAAATGACATGAATTTAAAGAAAAACCTACAATGGGGACCATACAACTGCATTAAGACAGTTGCGTAAAGACAATGGTGTACATAAAAATTACATAAGGGACAATTGTGTAGAGATTATTAAATTATTATTATTAATTATTATTAAATTATTGAGGGGTTTGAATGAAATGATAATACTTATATACAAATCCAATATTTCACAAATCTTGTTTTATTAACAATTAATTATATTTTTAAAATAAAAAGCTAAAAATCCAAAGAAATATAAAAGAATCATTAATCATTTATTGAGAATTATTGATAAAATTAATTTCATTAAAATTTTTGAAAAAAATCTTTATTAAATTATTTGCAAATCTCCTCAGATAATTGATTTTGTCCCCCTCAATATTGTATCCATTGACTTCACTCTGTAACGGTTTCGGGTTAGGGTTAGTGTTAGGGTTAGGAATTAGGGCTTCGGTTCATTTAATAATATAAAATAATTCGTTTTTTAAGTTATGAATTTTTATGTACGCAATTGTCTTTCCGACATTGTCATGGAGCCACAATAATAATTAATAAAATTTTTTTTGAAAAATGGTGATCGATTTTTTAACGCGGAATTTTATCAATCACTTGATTTTCAACTTACAATAATTCCCAAGGTAAAATGGACTTAGTACAGAAATGAACTACTGGTAAATTTATCTGTTTGCTTTGTGTTTTTACCCAGTACATTTACGTGTAGCCAAACTTACCCAAAAATTTCACTCATCGATAGGAATGTCGAAAGTTATTTTTATCAAAAAATTAAAATTTCTACCGGATAGATCTCAGAGTTCTCCATTTGACTAGACGTAATGTATAATTTTCAAATTGTTGAAAAATTATTTTTTATGACTTCGGATTCAACAGAAATCAACCAATGAGGATTTTTAAGACACTAATGCAAATTAAGCTTTTGCCAACCTTAAAATACCGTATGAATTTTCGAAAAATTCTTATAATTTGATCGAACAAAGGATTACATGGTAAACAAATATTAGCAAAATTATTGAAAATCTTTCCAAAATAATTTGTCGAAGTATGTGGACAAATAAAATACTTATTTAAATATCAGACCCGAGTTAAAACAGAAAGAATTTATGTATACATTTGATGATGGTAGAACTAACAATGTTATCAATCAAAAGGATTTGCAATAAAAGATTTTGTTTTTGTGAAGAATATATCGCTTACAGAAAGCATTAAGTTAGATAACTGAGCTAAACGATTCATGATCTATAACTTGGGAAGTTCTAATTAGAATTCTAGGCTCTCACCCTTTCTCGGATGGTCTAAGTATTAGGTGTATAACTTAGTTTTTTGGATTTTCTAAGAGATGATGTAACCTTTGTAATAAGCACTATTTTACAGTCGTATGTACAGATTTTTAAAGTGCTGAAATCGAGGCATTAAAATTAAGTAGGTCATTGACCTTCAATGCGTCATAAACATATTTTTAATCACGTTTTAGCATGATAACTTTCATACCAACAAAACAGCATTTGCGGGAAGCACTACTGTTTTGCTTTAATCAAAAGAAAAAAGCTGCAGACAGTTTTCGGCTTCTTGAAGAAACATGCACCAACTCAACAGACTTGCGAGAACTGGTATGAACGTTTCAAAAGTGGAGATTTCGACGTAAGTGACAAAGAGCGTTCCGGTCAACTAAAAAGATTCGAAGATGAAGATATGGAATCATTACTGAAGGAAGATTCTACTCAAACAGAGAAAGAGCTTGCAAAAAAGTTAAATGTTACTCAAGCAGCCATAAGTAAACGTCTACATGCTATGAAAATGATTCAAAAAGAAGGAAAATGGATACCACATGAATTGAATCAAGCCAACATTGAAAGTCGATTACTGATATTCAATTCATTGCTTACAAGACAACGAAGATGTCAAGATGTTTGCATAATATTGTGACTGGAGATGAAAAATGGATTTATTATGTTAACTCTAAACGCAAGAAATCGTGGGTTCATTCCGGCGAACCGTCCACGTCAACAGCAAAAAGAAACATTCATAGAAGCAAGGTTATGTTGTGCATTTGGTGGGATCAGAAAGGTGTACTGTACTAT
>MQRK01205552.1:3079-15324 GCA_001938485.1 Girardia tigrina | reverse complement strand
GTATACCCCCGTATACCCTCCACTACAGTACTGGGTATGATGCAACAATAAAATAAATAATAGATGTTCTTTGTTATTATGAATATTTATGTGTGTTTCTCTTCGTTGTTGTTTTGTACATTGCAAATACTAGTTTTCATCAGTGTCTTTAATCGCCAACAAATTAATCCATGTCTGTGAAATTATATAATCATTAGAAAAAAATTATTATAAATCATAATCGACATAAAGCTGATCGTTAATTATACTGATAGGATTATCCAACAAATAAAACAGAAGTCACATTTACATATTCTATTCGACTATTAGTAAGTTAGTACTAGTAATATACTCGTGATCATCGTTTACAAAATTAAAAACTAAGATATACCTTATGTACCTTAGATATAAATTTACAAAAATTTTTACTAGCCATTATTATTTTAACAGACAACAAATTAGATGCTAAAAATATATTTATCATCATTTTCTACAAATTCCTAAACACGAAAATGGAATAAAGTCTCACACAACTAACAATTCAGAGTCAGAAAAATCAGTGACTCAGAATCTTCGATTAATTACCAGATACATGTATGTACTGAGAGATACATAGTCGTGTATGTCTTTTCTATTCACTACAATATACTGTCGCTATCAGTTAATAAACAATATTGGACAGTATTTTATAAATTTCATATATAAAATCCACATCTAAAATTAAATATCCAATGAGAAGGTAGAAAATAAAGTGAAAACACACTTTAATAACGTGTAAATAATAATAAAAAAATAATACAGTTGCTTGCAGTTAAGAATAATGCTTACTTGATTTGTTTCAAAATTCCATATAAAAATTGGCAATCTAAAAATAAATAGCCAATAAAAAATTATAAAATAATTGTAATCATAATATAAAAATAACTATCTGCACACAAGAGTAGTGTTAAATATAGAAAAAAATTTCTTACTCTTATACACACCATACATACATACAATGCATACATACACAAGCCGATACATGGCTGATACACACCCGATTTATCGTCACTTAAGAGTAAAACCGGCACTTAAGAGTAAGAATTTAAAATTTAAAAAAATATGTTTAATTACGAATTTTCGAACATAAGCAGTGCAACTGACCATGCATTAAGGTATATTACTAATTAATATAATTTTTTATTAAAAATTTTCAGCAGTATGTCTGACGACACTCAAAGCACGGAACCTTGTCGCAAAAAAAAGACTCGAAAAACGTGATTTTAAGAAAATTTTAAATATAATTAATGATTTCATTGCAGGATATCAAAGATTGACAAAGAAAGGCTAATTAGAGCCTATAATCGATCAGAGTATTTCCTCAATTTGGCAAGACAATTGGACATTTCCCAGTCTGCAGCCAAAAATATTATATATAAATATGATAAAACCGGCCTAATCTCAATAGGAAAGCATGAAGGGCACAGGAAGCCGATAATTAACGACGAAATAGGCCAATTTATCATGGATTATGTTGAAAAAAATATTTTAGTAATGCCCAACCTTTTTCGGGTCGTGGGCCACATTAACCTTGAAGAAGATTGTCAAGAGCCATATCATGATATACTATGTACAGTAATTTGAACTGTTATTTACTTGATGGTAATATTATTGGTTAATAAATATCGAAAAAATGAAAAACAAGTATTTTTGGCACAAACCCTTTATTAACATTTTATTAATAGGCATGCATTAATGCATGGTTTATAGTTGTTTTCCAGAAATCAACTGTTAAATGTCCACTCCAAAACTCGACACATTATTTCAAAACACAGAACACAGATGATTATCTGTAATTCGATTTCTCAGCCTGAATATCAGAAGTTTCAATACAGAAAATATTTGTTCACAGATGCAAGTACTCGCAAAAACTAAAATCATTTTCAGAATCCGATTCCTGAGATTTGGAAAGTCATCAAATGACGACTGAGCATGAAAATTTGCCATGTTTTTATCGCGAAAGTTTTCATGAAAGCAAGTCTGGCACTGCAGTTAATTAGGTTCTAGTTTTAGTGTAGCAGACATTGTTGATAGATCTATCAACAATGGAATTTCGAAACATAACATGTTTTTATAAAGCTTGTAAAAATCAGAAAAACGTTCCTCATTTTCTTTATCAAAACCATTGACAGTTAACACAATCATTTTTCAAAAATAATCATCATCATATTCCAATTGCATTTTTCCACGGGTAAAAAAATGCAGAAATTGATTCCTTTCCTCTTGCTGGATAAATAATTGTAGTTTTATTTGAAAAGCCTTGATGTCTCAATAAACGTCTGAAATCAGTTCCATTTTATCCACGAGCTTCTAGTTGCATTCATTCAAGTGTTTGGCAATGTCACACAAAGAATAGCAACGTCCACAAACATGAGGAATCACTAATTTTAGGTACTTCTTTCGATTTATCACTTAGAAATATTTTTATTTTATGTCTGAGATCTGAAATTCGTTTTAAAACTTTTAAATAATATTTCCACAACAATTTTGTTTATTTTAATAAATAAAATTATCTAACTCAAGACATTCATTCTATTTAAAAAATTAAAGCAAATACGTCATACAACTGCCCAATATTGTAGCTTTACTCAAAGAATAAACTTAGTTTTCTTATTCTTTTACTCAGAGGACTTATAACCTGAGGTAACGATTTTGATTTTCTTCTGTTTTTGTTCTTCTATGGCAAATTAAATCTAATAGAAAACGATAAAAAGTATATCATGAGATAAATGTACATTCAAAGGAAAAATTATTAAAATAGTTTTTTGAATTATTTTGCTTAGATATTAACCATTTATGAATGTCTTGCGAACTTGATTAGACTTTTTAATATTTTTAAAAAAATGAGAACAATAATTTGACATTCTCGTGATAGTCAAAAGAGTTATTCATTGTACAGATCTTTTCAAGAATATCACGGGGACTTTGAAGTTAAAAATATAATTCAATCAGCATTCATTAAAAAGAGAAATATCTTCAATTATCATATGGGTTAGACACATCACCGTGCTTTTTCAATTTCAAAGGAAATGCATTAAAAGAAATAAGAAATTCAAATAATTATTTTCTCTTTTGTTTGAAGAAGTTTTTGATCATCAAGTAAAATATTTTGTTTGTGTTAAATTGCCATAAAGTCGGGCCTATAAGATGCATTTTCATTATTAAAATTCAAATCCAAACTTAAGGAAGGTTCTTATGCTCCGAATGCACAAAAATTTTTAAAATTGAAAAATTATAAAAATGATTAAAATTTAAAACAAAAAATATTTAAAAAATAGATATATCTCTTTAATTTATTCGTTGCTATAATTCATTTAAAAATGGTCTCGTCTGAAAGAAAATCATTTGAAACAGCTTTTAAGTTAAAAGTGATCGAATTTTCTAAGGAAAATACAAATCATGCTTCGGCAAGAAAATGCAGTATTACTACCACAATTGTATGAGATTGGAAGAAAAAAGATGTTTAAAAAGAGTTACCTCGTAGAAAATACGTCATGAGAAGCGGCATAGCACTAGGTCCTTTTTTGGAAGAAAATGTTTCAAATATGATAAGAAAAAGAACTCAGGTAGGCTATGTCATCATACAGACCCAAATTCGCATTTTTGCTCTTCAATGGGACAAATCAAATCAGGAAAAAGCAAAGGAATTTAAAGCTACTAAATAATGGCGTTATCGATTAATGAAAAGAAATGACTTTGTGATTAGAAGACAAACTAAAATTACCAAAAGCTGCCAGAAGATCCCAAAAGCAAAATTTTCAAATTTCAAAGATTAGTGATAAATAAACGCAAGAAGCATAATTACTTACTCAAACTTCGATAATATGGATGACACATCGATAAATTTTGATATGATCTGTAATCGAATTGAATCTTCAAATGGTGAAAAAACCCTTCTTATGAAAACTACAGACTACGACAAACTCGTTTTACTGTTGTATTGGCTTGCATGTCAAATTGTGCATAATAAAAATCTATGCATATTTTTAAGTGAAAACATTTCTTTCTTAAAGGAGTTTTTGTTCATGTTAACGCTAAAGAATGGATGGATGAAGAAGGAATCAAGCTATGGATTGAAAATGTTTGCAATAAAGACCATATACTTTTATAAATACCCATAAATTATTGGTATGGGATATTTTTAAGCCTGATATGTTTAGCATTAATTAATTAATTTTTCCTTTTCTTAATTTTATTGGTATTGGGTCTTTTGATTAATTTTGATTTTCTTGGATTGGATTTTCTGTTGTGGAATTTTAGTGAACGAAACAATCACTATTCCAGACAAGGGCGAACAAGTGTAACCAAATTGTAAAACAGAGTTGACATGGAAAAATAATATAAAACTGTAAAGAAAGTAATTGGAGTGTCTAGAATGCCAAAAAAAGGAAAACGGATATGTCGAAAAATAAGGAAGATATAATCAAGATAACAACATTAGAACTATTTGAGAAATTGTTTATCGATATCTGTGGCCCGTGGAAAGAAACAATGAGAAAAGAAAGTTATGTTATAGCGGTGGTACATCATTTCAGTATATACCATTTTTTCTCGCATATAACTCGCGGGTCATGTGTGATTTTACCTACACCGCATGCTACTCACACAGTCTAATAGTAGGTGGGGTATACTAAATATATTTTATACGAGAAAAACTACTTTTCACGATGATAACTAAAGGGTAATGTGTGATTTTACCTACTCCAAATGCCTCTTGCGAGCAAAAACATTTCGGTACATATGCGTGAAAATACGATATATCGTTCTAACGAAGTTAAAACGGCAGGATGAGCAGACGATAGTGCAAAAAATTCTGATGAAGTACGTATTAAAAAATTCTTGGTCTGTTTGAACTTTACAATTATGAAAAAGAAAACAATTATTTCGTCGTTTCATCACTTAATCAGTATTAAAATTATAATTTTTCAAATTTTATAGGGTATTGCCATATTTACAAATGTTTTACCTATATCCTGTATAGATTTCGATAGGCTGATGTTGAATAATAATGAGACATTGCATCTCTCCATCTCCGACCAAATTAAATTAATTTTGAACAACGAAGTCAAATGTTTATTGTATATTAAATAAATTATTAAATAGGAATTAATGGAAATTAGGTGTTAGAAAATAAATTTATTTTATGTCATAATATTTTTTTAAAAAAACGTTAAAGTACGACGCCATTCTCCAAAAACCCATGATTTTCTTTTCCAAAAAGACTTAAAAGGAGTTCTTTCTTGATATAATTTATACATATTGAAAATTTTCAAACTCCCAAAACAAACAGAAAGCAAAAGACGTTTTTTATGATCAAAAAAATACAAAAATCTGGGTGCAATCATTCTAAACTGTATCGCCATCATTCCACCAAACCACAAAATCCGATCAACTTCAAAGACAATGTAACAATTTTATGTCTCCTTCGACTCAAGAATTATAAGAAGAACTATTATTTTATTTCATCACCTTATCAATATTAAAATTATAATTTTTCATATTTAAAATAATAAAAAAACCATTAAATATTTATATAAATATTTAATAATTATCAAAAATATGATATAATTTTTGTTTTTGTTAAAATTTTAATTGAAACGAAATTTTAAAAATTTTAATTGATAAATAATAAAAAAATAGTATTAAATAAATAAATAAAGTTTTGTTGTAAATATTTTCTTAAGCTTATATAATAAAAAAATAAGTCTTTTACATCATTACAAAATTTCGTGTTTTTTAAAAAATAAATAAATGCTTTTCTTCATTATGAGTTTGTTAAAAATATATAAAAAATGAATTTTGATGTTTTTTATAATGAAAAATCTCTTTTTGGTTTTGCTATGTAATAAAAACTTGTATAAAAATTCAGTTTCTTCCATAAAACGTACGAGGAAGTCCTTTCAGTTTTTAAATGTGCTTTTATAGATAAAATGTTTTCCAGACGGAAATAAAATTTCCACTCTTTGATCATGTAAAAAAGTTAAAAACTTCCTAATTTATGTATTTTTATTCACCTTAAATTCGATATTATCCTCTAAACATCAAAATAAATAAAAAAGAATGTTTGTTCTTCGAAAGCCTTTAAAACAACAAAGTTAATATCCTTTTCCAAATTATTTGACTTTATATTAAAGACGGGAGAAGTTTCTTTCTACACTCTTTGATTCCCATTCTTATAATAAAAGACTAAACTTATTAAAATAAAATTCTATATTTATTATATATTATAAAAATTATTTGAATTAAATTTGTTTTTAATTTGCATAACAAGAATACGACTAAATTTCTCAATTTTTTTAATAATAGTAAACTAATTTTAGAATTTATTTGATTTTTAATATTATTCAATAAGTTTTGAATGAAATTTCCTTCGTAACTTAATAAAATGATTAACATGGGTCCAGTGGGTTTTTTGGCACCGATTTTTTGTTTTGTTGGTACATCCTTTACTTGAACAGATTTTAGTCATTCTGGAACGAAAGCATAGAATAGTCGGATTTTATATAAAATAAGAATTAAATACAATTTTGGCAGTTGTTTATACCAAGATTATTGAACTTATAAAAAATTCACTACATTCAATTAACAAAACTTAAATTGAAGTATTGTAAAAGAACAACATAAATCAAGACTTGCATAGAGAATCTGTATGAAAAAAAACTTTACATTTTATTTTCTCTTGTCTATATTTTTTTTGTTTTTTGATCAATGACTTTTTTATACTGTGTTATACTGCGATGCATTCAATACAAATAATTATTATTGTAGAAAGAAAGTAAGAAGGTAAATAATGTCCGTCAAACTACCTTTATTATTATTGTAGAAAGAAAGTAAGAAGGTAAATAATGTCCGTCAAACTACCTTTATATAAAATAAACAAAATAAATATTTAGTTTAGAAATATATGTTAAACTTTTAAAAACAAAGACCACAATAAAAAACGGAAAGAGAAAAATAAGTTGTTTTATAGAATCACAAAAAAAGAATGTTCGTTAAAGAAGCGTAGTAACAATTACGAGATATGTTAAGTTATTTTGAGTTGTATGGTGCACCAGATATTTTTGTCACGACCCCTTTGAGTGATAACATTTTTGACAGCTCATGAGCCTCCAGGGGTTGTTAAGGGTCAACCAAGACCCGATGTATCTCATAATCATTCTAATGTATTCATTTTATTAGGCGATCGGACGCATCTCCCTCGACTGCCATCTATCGAGTAGTGACTGGTTTGGAGTGCCTTCGGGTTTGGAGTTGGGAACGAGCTATGGGCCCCCCAACTAGTTTAGTGTCGCTTGGTGTTGATTTTATATTAATTGTGGATTCTCCATGTATGTCTCACTTATACCTGTGTGTATATTCATTTATAGTTGTTAGTGAACGTCACCAATCCTCTTTTATCTAAATGTAATCATATTTTATATACTAATATCTAATGAATGATTATTAACCACACTGAAATTCTTATACGATGTTCGTTACACATCTCTATTTACTATTACTCTGCAATTACCATGGTCGCTATTGAACAATATCTTATCTCTTTACTCCTTGCACCCGACACACAGTTATCTATACAGGGGTGGCCATAAGTCGCTTTACCCAGTTTTAATAATAATAAACACAAAATTCTAAATGATACAACTTTTATTTAATCAGCGTACAATAATAATTTCAAAACAAAAACTTGAAAACAATTAAATCTTATCTTCAAAGTGTTGTCCTTCAGATTTAATACACAACTGGATTNTTCTCTGAACAGAGTGACAGATTCGTCGGCACAAGTCTTTATCATTGTTCAAGGCTGCAAATTCTGTAGTAATTCTTTCCTTCAACTCGGATATGGTTAGAACATTTTGTGAGTAAACGCGTTCATTCAGAATACCCCATATTGAATGATGGTGGAGGCCATTCAGTGGTTCCTCTCCTGCCGATCCACATCTCAAAAGTGTTATCCAAAAAGTCGCATACATTTCTACCATAATGAGGGGAACACAGTCTTGCAACCAAACGTCGTTATCTCTGTCAAGCTGAGGTACGGCAAAATCACGCAGCATGTCGAGATATAGCTGATAATTGATCGTTCCATCAAAGAAGTATGGACCCAGCACACCAGTTTAACGTATTCCTCCCTACACACAAATTCCTGGAGAAAGATTGTTGGTCTCCCATACCAGATGAGGATTTTCAGTGGAGTAGTACACGACATTATGCAAATTAACGTGACCATTCAACTTAAATGAAGCTTTGTCGGTCAAAATTATTCTGTCCCTGATGTCAATGTTCTCATGGAGTTGTTGCTGTAACCATTCGCAAAATTCTATGCGCCTGTCATAATCGTCGTCATTCATTTGATGGAGCAAATGAGGTCGACAAACTTTCAACTCAATGTCCTTCATTATTCTACGTAAACCTTGTGCGTGGTATATGCAACTGCAAACTTGCACGAACTGCAGATGTTGATGGCGCATTCTGATATAAAATTCTAACATTTTCTTTATTTTCATCGGTATTCATATTGTTAGGGCGCCAACATCTTTTCTTGTCGGTTACAGAGCCGGTCTCGTGAAACTTTTTAGCGAAAACATACATTGATTGTCGCGATGGAGGAACGTCATTTGGATACTCTTTTGCAAATGTTGCAGCTACAGCTCTTGAATTTCTATCATGCTTTATCCACTGCTTTACTATAAAAATTCGTTTCTGAAGTGTTAATTGTCGTGCCATGCCAATATTGCCAACAACAATGAACAAAATGAAATAATTTTAAAATTTTTTAAATAAATAATTATTAAAACAAAAAATTTTATCTGGTTTTTGTTTATAAATCATTTAGAATTTTGTGTTTATTATTATTAAAACTGGGTAAAGCGACTTATGGCCACCCCTGTATATTAATAATTATTTATATATTTTTATATCTATGTTTTAATAATTACCATAAGTATAAATAATTAGAATAAGACTAATAAATAAAATCGAATTAGAACATTAAAAAATTATAATTATAAGTGTAATAACCTCACAGAATACATACCGTTTTTACTACTTGGTGATTCTAATAGTCATGTATTTAGTTACGTTAAAGTGTCATTTTTGTGACATGTAATTTATTTTTATGTATTTTAAAATTTCTACAAGTGGATTCGCGTGATGTTTTATTTTTATCCAAAGCGTTCAATAAATTGAACTCATAAAGTTTTGAAAGAGAAGAAAATATAAATTATGAGAAGAATATAAAGATAAAGTTAAATATAAAGATAAAGATATAAAGTTAAGAAAACAAGAAGAGATAACAATTATTATTATTATTATGAATAATAATCAATCGATAAAAATAAACGATTTTGAATTTAAATAAATACAATATTATTCAACTTACCAAGCGACTGGAAATTTCGCTATAATTATTATAATTCGACAATCTCAATTCTTAAATACATTCAATCAGTTTCAACTCAATTTCCATCCAATCTCAGACGACGATATTATTTGAATACAAATCAGTTGTCATTATCATTAACAATATTGTGTTTTTACTGTTTCGATTAAACATATCATTGTTAAAACCGATTTGTTCTCATTTTATATTAAATTAGAATTTCATTCATAAGTAAAAATAACGGTATTATCTCTCATCATAAAGCGGGGTTAATATTGCTATTTTTACAATAAGCAACTCAGTAAAATTAATAGATTAATGACTAAGGCAATTAAATTAAGTTGATTATGTCATTAGTCAGATCTAGCCGTAATTGTCAGCAGTTCCTAGAACCAATTTAAGTGCATATCGATTAATTAGCTCTTCTTCTGTATGTCTGCTTCGCTACAATCATTTTTTAATATTATTCTGCATACTTCGGAGTTCCTTGATTCACAATAATAACTCGTTAACACTCCTTTGCAATGGATCGCATACTGGATTACATCTATTCTCGGACGCTTATTATAAGCGGCAACTCGGTTCGAACACAGAACTTTCTCATCTTTATTATCAACATTTCCATGCATCATCAGCGGTATGCTATGGTATAACTGTTCATTAAATCGGATGGGAATATTCATTGAGGTGAACGAGGGCGACGAAGGACTTGTCTAATTAACTATCAAATATGTGTGGAGACGATTAAAAATTATAATGAACTTCGTAAATAAGATATATTCAAAGAAAAGATTAAATTACATATAATACGCACTAAAAAAACAAACGGAATAATAAAATTAACAACGTAATGATCGTTCTTCCAATGGTTGTCAAAATGTGCGGTAGTATTCTCGTGTACTTTTGATTTTGTCTTTACGGATTTCTTTCCCAGATCGTCACACGTCGATGGCGGAAAATTCTATAGTTGTCGAATTCGTTTGATAAACTCAGTCGTTCGGATTTTCCAATGCAGGTCTGTGCTGTTTCTTTTCTTGTTGTGTTGTCAAGTAATTTTCTGTTGTCTATATTGCTGTCTATCATATTGTCAAATAATTTTTTGTTATCTTTTGTGGTTATTTTTTGGTCTGTCTATTATTGGGTAGACTGCTGCTTTTATAGCAGAATTTTTATTGACTTCATGTTGTGTGTCCGGCTGACACCTGATTATTCGACATTTTCTACAACTCTTACTGGCTGGTGTCTAAAACTGCTACTTCTCTGAGTCAATCACAGTTTGCCAATACCATCGGACCACTCCGTCACTGAAGACTTGCTGCTATTACTGAGTCATGATGATTCATGATTATTCATGAAATTGTCAACAATTTTTGACTCACTGTAAGTTGTAATTAAAACTTTTTAAATTCTAATTCATTTTTCCCGTTCTTTAGAGTTCGATAGCTTCGTGGGGTTTATTTGAACCATAATGTCGATGGCGAATATGGATGATCCTTACTCTAACCGTTACGGAGGGTGCCGATTGATCAATTTCGACCAGGGGAAGACTCGGTATACTCTTATTTTTGTTTGGTCGTAGGTTTAATTAGTTCTTAGCTGCAGTGAAGGACTAACACGAGGCTCGGACCACAGAGAACGACAAGGGCGACACTTCTTCGGCTGATTCACATCCAGACTGCTCGAGTGATCTCTCCGTGCTATCTTGACCCGTTTAAATAAATGTATTACCGCGTACTCTTAGTTTATTTCTTATTGCTTGCATATCATGTCGTTCTATATCACTTTAAGAATTGAAAATGCTAAACTATATATGGACCGCAACATTTGACTCTTGGAATATGGATTTTGTTACCCAACAACTACAATCACTTTAATCTGATAAAGTTACCGATAAATTCCTACACGAAAGAAAAACTGCTATTTGGTAAATTAATTGTGGACAAAGCCTGAAGCTGAGAGAACTTTACTTGTAAATCCAACGATTGAACATATGCTTTGTAAATTCTTGCATATTTCCAACTTTACGGTTTCTGAATATAATCAATTCCAATGACCAAATATATATTTGACGCCTTTTAATTCTAATTTCATCAATTTTTAATCTTATCTTATACATAGAGTAGACAGAAAAAAGCCTTTAACAGAGTGATCAAGATCATTTGAAACCAAGGTCTTGATTAAGGCCGTTTCTTGAGGATAATCAGAAAAATGATCAAGAAGATCAGATTAATTTATTTCACAATCCAGAAGTTCTCATTTAGATATACCATGTAGACATTCAGTAGACCTATATAAAATGCAGTAGAAAACTTAACGAATATATGATGTAAAATAAAACAACCAATGAGAATGAATATATATATATACACACACACACATATATATATATATATATATAATAAACGCGCATACAAACAAATTGAAAGCATACACAATAAATACGCACCATACACACACAAACTTCATATACACAGACATAAAAAAATGTTTTGAAAATTCCCATTCATACAAATCATCAATGGTAAATGTTATTTTTAATTTTTTAAAATTTAACAATCTTAATGAAATAATTATTAAGAATAAAGAATTTAAATGTTTGACAAAAAACTTACAGTATTCATATTAATCCAAAAATCAAGATCTATGCCAAAATATATATGCATCACAAAAATATTGCCATTACGGCTTGAAAAAAGATCAATAATACACAAAGTAGTAAATGACTAAAAACATTTGTCAAAAGTAAATGCCTTTGTGGGATATCTAAATGAGAACGGATGTATCCAATATATAAATAAATAAACATATGCATATATATATATATATATATATATATATATATATATAT
>MQRK01205540.1:418-16078 GCA_001938485.1 Girardia tigrina | reverse complement strand
AATATGTTTATGACGCATTTAAGGTCAATGACCTACTTAATTTTAATGCCTCGATTTCAGCACTTTAAAAATCTGTACGTACGACTGTAAAATAATGCTTATTACAAAGGTTACATCATGTCTTAGAAAATCCAAAAAACTAAGTTATACACCTAATATCATTCATCTACATCAAAATGAAGCTTAGTATGGTAAATTCGGAAACAATTTGGTACGCATAATGACACATTACAGTCAAGGCACATGAAATAACTTTGTTGTCGAATTTGTTTCGCACTACAAACAATACAATTTCTTCTACTTAGTTTTCTACTCTTTGGGTCTTGTGGAACATTGTTGGGAAAGTGACGAGCAACTAACTCATAGGTGTAGGAGCATTAGAAGGTCTACCAACTCTATTTCTCTCTAAAGTATTTTATACCACTGTAAAGTGTTCCTAATTGAAGCAGAGAATGATATCTGCATGTCAGTTTCATCAACAGCTCCCATTTTTTGTGAATATTCCACGACTAGAGCGGGCATCATAATTTCTGTTCCGTTTATTCTATCAATTTTTCCACTGTCAAGAAATTTGTACTATTTACAATCGATAACATGCAGACATCTCGCTTGTCTCTCCATTTCATTGCTAGAAGAACTGAAGACGAAAACCATTGAATATCTTCTTTTCGTGATTTTCCAGTGAATTGTGGCGATCCTTTACGATTTTTTCTCACTGTTTCACGTGCTCCAGTTTTGTTCTGATGTCTTAAATTGAATAGAGTTGGACTTGAGAGCGAGAGAGCTGGACTAGAAAAGTTAATAGTGATATTTAGAAAAAAACCGCATTAAAAATTCATCTTCGTTCAAAAGTTATAAGCCGTAAACCCATACACGGGTCTCCGGTAGTCGACGGGTTAATTAGAATATTATTATCATGTGCGATTGAAGATTAAATTGTAAAATATATTTGTTTTGATTCTAATTTCAAATAATTGCTGCTATAAAGAATGAACAAGTTTTGTAAAGAGTCTTGAATTTATAATTCGATCACCGATTCAGACAAGAGGGAAATAAGAAATTCGTTCATTATGAAGTTATTGGGAAGAATTGTGTCGCAGTGCCGACCCATTTCTTCAAAGTGCTTCTAATCAAAGAAATGAATCGCAACTCATTTAAGTTGCTATCGTTTGTTCTTCCCAACCAGCCCATCGCAACAGAAACAAATTTTAGTCTGTTTTATGTACCCTTGATCGAAATCGAACGCGCCGCTGGTTTTTTCATCTTTTCTCAATTACTGAATCATTTACCCTTGAGTCAAATCAACGAGCAGCATTACCCCTGACCGACTGTCTATTGATGTATATATGTATATTTATATGATCGATGTTTTGATACTCTTGATACTTGCTTTTAATTTTATTACTTTTTTTCTATTTGTGGTCTTTTAATAAATGGTAAATGATCATAAAGACGTTCACTTTTTGATGGATTTTTGAGATGAGTGAAAGATTTGACGTAAGATTTATACCGCCTCGAAATAAGTTATCCATGCTTCCTGCTTGCGATCAGAACAATGTCATGGAAGATGTGAAAAAGTTCTACAAACCTTTATTGATTATACTGTCAGTATTAAGAACACCAACATGAGTTTTCAAACTTTTATTTTCAATACAATTTCAATTGTCTTTTGGACAACTATCAGCAAAACTCTCATCAATCGACATCGTTCTAAATTGATAATTTTTAGTGTTTTTTAATAAACAATTATTCGAACAAATTTTTCATTATTTTCAGATTTTATTTTTAAAGTTCAAATTTTGTAATTTTAGTATTAATTTTATCTGCATAATCTTTAATAATATTCTTTAACGTCTTATTATTCAAACAAATTTAAATTATAATTTAACTATTACAAAAATAATTTAGACTTTTAATTTAAAATAATTTTAATTTTTTTAAGAAAATATTATTAAAATATTATTTATGAAATATTAGTTTAATTTTAAAGTGATTATTTAAATTTTAATAATTGATTAAACAACCCGACGTTTTAAAATATTCAAAATATCAATCTTTCATCTGGGTGGAAGACACACAATCATAAAACAACGTACCAAACAACACACAATAAACACCATTCAAAAATATTCCTCACATCCCCCTCGATTTAAATGGCTTTAGCCATTCTACATTCCTTATCAAAATTCTACCATCTAATTCCAATTCATAACTTCATTCATGTCTACAGTTCTTTATTGTTGTCGGACCTATATATCGATCTTCTTCTTTTGTTATGTTTTCTCTTTATCCAAAACTTGTCACCAACTTGAAAAGTTCGATTTCTCTCTACTACATTTTTTGCTCTTTTCTTTCCAGACCTTTTCTTCCTTGGTATTTTTCCACTAATGTCTTAACTTCCTGCCAAATATTATTTCCGCTGGTGAGACGCCTATAATAGCCTGAATTGTGCTCTTCAACATAAATTCTACGTCTGGCAAAATTTCCGTCCAGTCTTTGTGAGTTTCATCCTTCATTCGTATATTTATGGCATCTCTAATTGTTCTGAATTGTCGCTCCACGATCCCGTTGGTATTGTTGTGGTAAGGACTGGAATATACTATCTCAGCTTTAAACTTATTGATTGTGTCTTTAAAAAGGGTTGATTCGATTGTTTTTCCTCTATCGACATGGATTTCTTTTGGTGGTCCGAATTTCCAAATCCATTTGTCTAAATACATGTTTTTTTACTAAATTTTTATTTTATTAAATACATGTTTAATTCGTTTGAGGTGTTCCTTTTTATCTTTCGTAAAAATTAAAATATCGTCCAAATATACAACTGTCTCTTTCCATTTCAATTGGCCCAAAACTTTTACCATTAGTTTTTGGAACATTGCTGGTGACGCCGCAATTCCGAACGACATTCTCTTGAAACAGTATTGACCATCCTTTCTTGAAAATGCTGTTTTGATTTTTAATTCATCTTCCAGCTCTAGTTGATGGTATGCGCTTCCTAAGTCGATCGTGCTAAAGTACTTTGCTCCATTTAGTGTGTTCAGCATCTCTTCTACATTGGCATTGGAAAGCAGGTCTGACCGTGATTTTGTTTAATTGTCGAAAATCTACGCACACTCTTATATCCTGTTTCTCCTTTTCCAAACACATATCAGAGGGAAATTCCATGGGGAACTGCACTTTTCGATAATATCGTTTTCTTCATAATTTCTAATGATATCGCCTAATTTTTCTTCGAAATGTTTCGGCTGTTGATACGGTTTCACTAATACCGGTTCTTCATGCGTTTCGATTATATATTTTGTCAGTAAGGTTCTTCCAATATCCCATTTGTCGGCCATAAATATTGCAAATTCCCAAGAAATTTCTTTAGATTCTTTACAAATTTCGGTTTTTCAAATGTCTTTATGGCTTCTAATTTAGATGGGTCTATCTGTATACCTTTATCATTAATTACATGTCCCAAAAATTTAACTTCGGTTTTTAGGATATGACACTTTTCCGGATTAATTCTTAAACCTGCTTTCCCGATTTGGTCTCACTGTTTCCGAATTGTCCGACAGAAGTGAGCATCTGGGCCCATAGAGACGATCCCTCACACAATCGATGATAGATCCGATCGTCTTGATTGAATTTTGACCACATCGCGAGATCACATAAAAAGAGAATCGATTTAATTTATGCTTCAGAAAGAACTCGATAATCCATGAATTCGAATCGGACACGATATAGAGAAAAACATCGCGATCTCTCATCAGAATGTCCTCCATTCACTCGACGTATATCATCGCCATCAGAGCCGGCTCGATCTCCGATTGCGCACAGCGATTCTTTCACAACTCCTCGAACACATCGTTCATATGGTCGGTCCATCGTGAACTCGAATGGTATTTCTTCATCGTTTCGTTTTATTGTCGTTTGATTTTTTAACAGATCAAACAGCACGATATCGGAATTCTCCTCGATCAGAGTGTGATCGAAATCGAAAATCAACAACGGTTTTGGGTTTGATGAAGACCCACTCGACGATCGACGACAGAGAATTAGAGAAACGCGAATTAATCGCCACACAATTTGAATTTTTGAATTCAAGTCTCCAAATCGATTGATGTCAGTCCGTTGAGCTGAATCAGTCAATTCTCTCAGCAAAACCCCCAATTGGCCCATCATATCTCAAATCAACGAAAAAAATATTTGATCCCCAAAATCACGCAAAGCGAGAACTCAGAAGAAAATTCAAATGCAATGCTTATTTTTAATTACAATACTCAACAATACCACCAATGTTGCCACGCAATAGTTTGATAAAACAAAACCAAAGAATATTAATTTTAAGTCTGGTATTTTCCAGAATTCACAAAAACTCATAAAAAAACTAAATTACACAAAAAATTATAATTATATATTTTCAATTAAAAAAACGAAATTTTATTTTTTTTATAATTTTTAATATATAAAATTATAATTTATTTATCAATTCTTAACACTCACTTTATCCAAAATTTTGTAATGTTGTTACAACGATTTTGAAAATATAAGAATGTCGTCTAAATATACCACTGTTTGTTATATGCCTCCGAGCACATTTGTCATGAGTTCCTGAAACGTTCCCGGTGCCACTGCTATACCAAACGGCATTCTATTGAAACAAAATTGTCCTAGCTTTATGGAAAATGCTGTTTTTAGCTTTGAATCTTCCTCTAGTTCGACCTGGTATTATGCATTGCCTAAATCGATTGATGTGAAATATCTGGTTCCATACAATCTGTCCATAATTTTTATCATATTTGGTATTTGAAATGCCTGTCTCTCCGTGAATAGGTTTAGCTGTCTAAAATCCAAGAAAGTTCTAACATCATTCTTTTATTTCTTCCATACACAAATTATCGGTGTATTCTCCATGGTTAATTACATTTATGAATAATGTTGTTTTCCCACATATTCTTAATAGTCTCATCGATCTTTTCTTCCAGATTAACTGGTTACCTATGTGATCTAAGGTTAATTAGAGGTTCTTTCGTGTCTATTGTATGTTTAATTATTATCGTACATCTGATATCCCATTTATCCGCCATAAAAACTCCTTGATGTTTTTAACAATATCAAAAATCTTTGATTTATCTGCAATTTTCATAATTTCCATGGCTCTTTTGAATCTTTCCTCGTTTGTAACCTTACGTCCAAATTTGGCTTCTAAGTTACATACTTGATAAAATTGTTCATTCACACCATTTTATTTATTTTTTCAATGTAACTCAATAGGAGGAATAGAACTGCAGATCGCGTTCGGAATTATGTCTGGTTTTACGTCATTTACTACAATGAAAGTTATATTTCTCCGTTTTTCTTTAATTTCAACGTCCGCTCAAATTTTACCCATACAATCCAGTTGACTACTTTTCGCACAGTTTAATTTAATATCTACCTTTTCTAATTTTACGTTCGTTAGTTTCTCAAAAATCTTTCTGTGGATTACATTTACCCTTGAACATGTGTCTAATAAAAAATCCTCCACGTTACCTTATATTATAAACTTTACACTCGACCGGCCTTGCATTATATCATACGATATATTTTCTTCTTTCCATTCATCTATTGACAAAATCCTGACATTTTCTTCTGTGTTCTTTTCTTCAATTGTCCCACTAAAATTCGTCCAAGCTTGTCCTTAAAAGTTTCTTTCTTTATACATTGCCGCACTTTGTCATTTACTCTTTCTTCGTTTGTCTCAACATTCCTTTCATCATCTATCACTACGTGTATAATATTTGATATAAATTAAATGATATTACAGTAATAACCAAAGAGACACATTTTTTTACTTATTTTTTTACGTAGAAAGAAACAGATTTTGGGATTCTGATACAGAAAATTTGGATTCTAAAGATTTTTTGTTGTGGATATGTCTTGGTCGGTTTTATTCAGTTAGATTGTTAAGGGTGTGAATTAAATTAAAGCCTTTATTTTATGTATGTTGAAAGGTATTTCTTTGTATTTTTATTATTTATTTTTTTGAAGAACGAAGAGAAGAAAAGTTTAAAAAGTTAAAAGAGAAGAAAAGTTAAATTATGATTTAATTGCGGATTATGATTATTTCTCAATTTGAAATTCAAACTAAAATCGATTAAAAATATATATATTGTCAAGCAATATGAATTTCAAATTGAGAATTGATCATAATTATCTGACGAATATTTTTTTATTATGATTATTTTGTGTTATGAATATTTCTTATTTTGATTATTTTGTGGGTCGAATTTAATTGCGAACTTAATAGTTTTATACGAGACAAATTTAATCAGCCTATAAAGAAAAAGAAAGCCTAAAAATATCAATTGCGAATTTAAATGTGATCAACGAAATAAATTTAATCAGACAGCCATTATTAAGAAAAAGCCTAACGGAAGAATAGATTTGTTTTTTTTAAAGAAAGAATTATATTACTCTAATTATCACACTGAGAAAATCCATAGAAGTAACTTTATAATTTTACAATTTACTGTTGATGTTATTTAATCGTTTATGGTTAAAATACTGATAACATTTAATCTAATTTGTTATTTGTGGTAAATGTTTTAGTTGTCGTGGGCTTGGTTCTTTTAACTTGAACATATTACATAGTGGTTTGTGGTCTGTATGGAGTGTAAAAAATCTGTTTTGTAATATATATCAGAAATATTTAATGTTGTTATGTATGGCTAGTAGTTCCTTGTTGTATGTCGAGTATTTGGTTTCTGGTGACTTCAGTTTTTGTGAGAAAAAAACCTAATGGTATTGTATGGTTGTCAGTTTTTTGTTCTAAAACTGCTCCGATGGCGATGTTTGATGCATCTGTCGTTAAGATTAGTTTACTGTTTTCTTGGAGCATTTCTAGTCATGTTATTTTATTTATTTATTCTTTGATATTTTTAAAGCTCTCTTCAAGTTTGTCATTCCATGTTATTGTTTCGGTTTTTGTTTTATTCTTAATTTGTTGATGAGATATGCGAGTAGTTCAGAACAATGAGGAATGCACTGGTAGTAGAAGTTTACCATTCCTATAAATTGTCTGATTTCTCTTGATTTGATTTTGGTTTCTTCTTGTTCATTTGTTTGTTTAGTTGTGTGGTCGTTTAGTGTGAGTATTGGTGTTTGGATATGCTTTCCTGAATTATGGAATGTCCTTGTTTTAAATGTCTTATTAATTTTGTTGTATGGGTTTGTTTTGTTTGTTCTATTGTCTAAGTTGCTTATGTTTGTTTTGTTGTGTAAATTTGTTGTGTTTGGTTTGTTGTATAGATTTGTTGTGTTTGGTTTGTTGTGTAGATGTGTTGTGTTTTTTTGTTAGTTTTAGTGTTTTTCGAGTTGATTTTATTTTTATTTGACATGTTTATTGTGTATATTTTGTTTGTTTTTGTGCTGTGTATGTTGATGTCTGTTTTGTTTTCTGGGTTATATATATATTTTGTTTTTTCAGTAAACTACGATGTTGTAGTGTGTTAAAAAATCTGCTCCAAGAATAAGGTTTGTCACGTTTGCTATTATGAATGTCCAGTTGTAGATTTTTCCGTTGATATTTAATTCAATGTTTTGTTTTCCTGCTGTTTTAATTTGGCTTCCGTTTGCGTGGAATAACGTTTTGTTTGAAGAATTATCGGTATCTGAGTTAACAGTATTGAATGGTAATAACGAAACAACAGAACCTGTATCAACAAGAAATTTGTGAGAACAGTTTGAGGACTGCATTGTAAATGTTGTTTGGATGTCACCTGTCCTTGGTGCTGAGGAATGGTGACTGGTTTGGTTTAAATTTTTGAAATTGCATGGGCTCTGGCAGCGGTATGCTTTGTTTCCGTAGTTCTCGTGATACCAACATAGTTCGTATTTGTTGTCGTTTGATGTGGTGTTAGTGTTTAGTTTTCTATTTATCTTTTTTTGTTTATGGGTAGGTTTGTTTGTATTTATTTCGAGGTTCTTTAGTCTGTTTTCAAGGTTTATGAATTGATTGTTGAATTTTTCAAGTTGCTTGTTGATTTCTATTAGAATATTTTGATTTTCGTTTGTTTCATTTTGGTTTTTGTTATGGATATGATTAATTTCCTGATTTGTTTCTGTGTATATTTTGTCTGCAAGTGCTGTTAAATCTTCTCCTGATTCTGTTGTTGTTGTTGCAATTTGTACTCTGATATTAATTGGTAAAGCTCTTAAAAAGAATTTTTTTGTGATTTCTGAGTTTCTTTCGATTTGATTTAATTTTTGTTTAAGGGATTTGAATAGTTCTGAAGGTTTACGGTCCCCTAAATGAATGTATTCGATGCAATTATTTAATATGTTTCTATTTGTGTTTTAATTTTTTCGCAGAGTGCTCATTTTAATGTTTCTACTGGATTTTTAGATGTTGATAATTCTTCTATTTCCTCGGATATTTGTTTTATAATTTTTGGGGGTAGTTTTGTTATGATGGTGCAGCAGATGTTATATTTATCGTATATATTTTCTAAATGTGCGATGGTTATTGTTGTGTTGAACCATGTTACGGGTGAGTTGTTATCATCAATGAAATAGTCTGGTATGTGTAAAATTTTATTTGTATTTCGTGAGTTAATATTTTGGTATTTATAGTTGTTGTTTGTATCTTCAATCTTGTTGTATTTGTGCTTTATACGAGTCGTGTGTTTGTTGTTATTATTTTCGGTTATGTATTGTTTGCTGTTTGTTTTGCGTTTTCTTGTGGTTCTCTTTTTACTCAACATTTTGGCTGTTTAGTTGGATTTATGGTTGTGAATATATGATTGAATGTATGTAGTTATGTGTTGTGTTGTGATCTTTTGTGTAATGTTGTGCTATGTAATGTTGAGTTGTGCTTTGTAATTCTGGTTGATTGTTTGTGAGGCGAGACAATGTTTTGTGTTCTGACACCAATTTGTAAAAATTAAAAGATTCACTTCTTTATATTTTTATTATGAGGAATCTGTTATTTTTTAATTATAAAGCGAAATTAAGCTAAACAAGTTTACCAAACGAAAAGTGGTTTGATGAACTTGTCTAGGATTATGTATAGAGAAATGACAAAATAAATCGACAAACAGAACGTAAACTATTATTTTGAATTCAAACTGATAACAGTATAGCTCGACAAAAATTACTCACTAGAATACACAGATTGTTAACGATCAATCAGTCAATGAAGATAGGGATATTTTTCGGCAAAACTGGAACGTCTTTAGAATACACAGATTGTCAACGATCAATCATTCAATGAAGATAGGGATATTTTTCGGCAAAACTGGAACGTCTTTAGAATGAACAGATTGTTAACGATAAATCAGTCAATGAAGATAGGCAAAACTGGAACGTTTTCTGTTAATGGATAGAAAATGATTAATATTTACCAATATTCGGTTGATGAATTGTAAATAAGTAGACGGCAAATAATGTTATTTTCTTCCGATAATTCCCTAGTTAGCGGTAAGTAATTATAATTAATATTAATTTGTGCATTGATTTCAATTTTGATCTAAATTCATAATTGAAATGTATATGCCAAATATAATAAAAATATAATGCCAAACATAATTATCTTTTCTTCCTCTCCTTCTTCTTTATAAATAAAAATGATCTTCTTTTTCTTTTCTTAAATAATTTCTTGAGAACAAAATTGCGGAACAAAATAAAAATAAAAAATGTTTTTTGTTGGAATCCTAAAATTGTTTCTTTTATATATTTTCTTATATGCAATAACAATAAATAAATTAAGTCAAGTGATCGATTATTAAAAGCACAAAAAACATTGAAGCAGTTAGTATTGATCAGTTGACTTACTTTATAAATTACTTCTACTATAAATGCAATACTTTGGGAGTCGCTGGTATCTTTTAATTTATTACATCGACTGACTCCACTTCTGTCGAGGCGTTACCTTTTGGGTGTTCACTTCCTGTAACCGATTCTTCATATTCTTCCTCAATGTTATTCGCGAATCTTCGATTATCTCCTCATCTTCTATCTTCTTTATCATTATATCTTTGTTGATTGTATCCCAATCCTCGATATTCATTGTCACTTGTATTTTGCTGTCTTCTTCTGCCATTTATGTTTGTATAACATTCACTTTCCCTGTTACCTTTATCTTGACATATTTTGTATTCGATGTTTGGTGAGTTTCTTCTTATGTGTCCCTGGTGTCCACAACCATAACAATTTATTAGTCTCTTTTCCGAACAATTTCTTATCTTGTGTCCTTTTCCACATCCGAAACACTTGATTAGTTTCTTTTGTCTACACGTTTCACTTGTGTGACCTACTTTTTCACAATTTCTACATTTGACAGCTTTCATGACTTGAGCGTATTCTGTTGTATTTCTACCAACCCTTGTCTGACTTTGTCCGCATTAATTGTCCCCTGTTACTGCTTCTCTGTAACTCCGGGGTCTGTTTTGCATCCTCTGGTCTCTTACTACATTCTAATAGTTTATACATTATGTCCACATCATCACAACAATGTAACAATAATGTTTCCGTGAGGGTCTCTTTTGATAAGTCATGTTTCAAGATCTTGGCTGCGAGCTTTTCTACTTTCTCAAAAAATACTTCCGGTATATCTTCCTTCATCCTGTATTGGCATACCTCAGTCTGGTTTTCAAATAGTGAGGAAGTTCGAGAGAATGCCTTTCTCAATCGGTCTTTATACCCTACTATTGTCTTATCTACCGCTTTGTATCGATCTTTCAGATCTCTCTCCAATAAACAAATGACTATCTCTTGTTTGGCCTTCGCTCTTCCTGCAAAATTAAAGAATGTTTCACATTCTTCAATTAATGTCTCCCCATTATCACCTTTGCTGTACTTTTCAGGAAACAGTTGGCCCATTGCAGCGTTAGTCGCCATGTGAGAAGTGGTTGCAACATCAATATCAGAATTCATTTTTAACAAAAAAATTTATTAATATTACAACTCCCAATTTTCAAACAAATTTCCGTTAATTAAAATTTTCAACTCGCCTCATAAATTTTATTTTACTTTCAATTTGTAAATAACATTTTAAACTTTAAAAATAATTAATTATATTCTATAACTTATTTTTGACTTTTTACTATATCAACTTTTTATTATTTTTTAAAATGCATTTTTTAAAATTATATGACAAATAAAATTAATTTATTCCATTAAATAAAATCCAATGAATGTGTTAAAACTTTAAAAATAATTTATTATATTCGATAACATATTTTGAACTTTTCATTTTAATTAAAACTTTTTTCATTAGTTTTAGAATGCTTTTTAAAATTTTATTACCTATAAAATTAAATTATTTCATTTAAATAACATGCAATCAACTTAAAAAATATTAAAAATATTTATTATGATGTATTTTTTTAAAATATTCTAAACACAATAAAACTAAGTTTTTTCATTTATATAACATCTAATTTTAAAATTAATTTGTAGAAAACTATTAGATTTCGTAAAGCACTTTTGTAGCAGCTTGATATATAAATTTACACAAAAACTTTTATTAATTGTACTATATCTTTTAAAATTTTTATTTTATGTCAACTGAGATATATCAACTTTAAAATTTTTTTGATTTTAAACTCTGTTTTTATAATTCAATTTTTGCAAAATTTTTAAATTAAAACATTAACTTATTCAGCGAATCGAAATTTACACTAACTCTACATAAACCGATAACAATTAAATAAAGAACAACCCTTTATAGAAGCAATTATTTTTTTTATTTTATTTCTTTTTTAATTTTCATTATCTCCTGTTCAAATATAAGTATATCTTTCTCCGTTAATACTTTTGTTATTCTTTTATTGACCTCTTCCTTTTGCAATTGTACATCCCACCTTTTCAATATCATATCGTTGAGCCTCACTAATTGTTCGAGAATTGCAAGAATATTCTTAACCCTTCCATGTTCGAGATTGCAAGCTTTCTGGAAATCTGCTATTTCCTTTCTCATTGAAGAGTAATGAGTTATTTCTAGAAGATAAAGATTGAGCGTGTTCGAGAGATAAATCCCTTCGATTTGAGACTTTATTGTTACCAAGTTATTGGTTTCCACTGACATTATTAACTTTTTCATATCTTCATTCGGATCAGTTTGACGAACTCTATATAGATTCTCATTGCGACTAGGTTTATTTATCTTATATTCTCCAAGGTTTGCAAGGAGATTTTCTAAAAGAATTTTGATAAGATTCTTTTTTTCTTCTACCTCCGTATGACATCCTTGTAAAGCCATTTTGTAAATCTTAGTCCGATACGTCAAACAATCATTATAAATCATTTCGTAATAAATTTCCGCTGTTGTTTTTATATCAACAGGAACTTTATTGATGTCACAAATGATTATTTTGTCCATGGCAGTTTGGTCGAGAGGACAGATATCACTTTTTTCAAACCAAAATTTGAAACAGTTATAACAAAAGAAATGGTTACATTGTTGAAGTTTCATCCCCATTCCTGTGAAGAGGTGGGGGTATTCCAAACAAGAACAAGATTTAGTACTGGTATTTGTACAAGAAGGCATTGTTTTGAGATACATGAAAATCAAATATTACTTTTATAAGAAATATTTTAGGTAAATTGCGTAATGTAAACAATTGAACAATAAATCAGGAAATTTAAATTTTGAAACTGATCTTTTGAATTTTGATTGTTTTTAATGTTTCATTACAGATTTAAAGCATTCTGATTCATTAAACTATTGATAAACAACTCTTCAACTTTGACTTTTCTATTTTTATAATTCGATATCGATGATTAAAAAAATAATTGAATATCACATTTAAATCTGGTGAGTCATCTGATACCGGAAATCTAATTCTCGTAGAACATTCTATGTACGGAACGGCCGAGCACAAATGAATTTAAACCTATCAGGTGATATTCATCTCATCCAACCTATCTGAATCGCTGGTTTTCGAATTCGATTGAAAGGCGATATTCTCGATTATGAAACCAATACTGGCTGTTACCTACGATTTGTCACATGATATAGTCTTTTATATAAGTAACCAATTTAGGTTTCGCAAATTAATTTTTGGACTTTTTGTTTTGTCTTTTGTCTTCTTTGTATCATAATAATTTTTACAACATAAAAGCAAAGGACCTAAAAATATTATTGATAAGACGATATAACCCATTAATTAACATTCAAAATGGATAAAGTAAGTCCATCTCAATCCATAAAATCTGTAAATAAATAAAAAATTAGTATTTATATTCCATAGTATCTTTAAATTATAATCTTCCTTTTTAAATTTACTCACTTTTCTATTTTTTTCTAATTTAAAATTAATATTAAAAAATGTTTGAAATAAATTTTAATTGCTAATGATTCATGAAACAAAACAGAAACATGCATATTGATCATTATTTAAAACAAGCTTTAACTAAATCGTTTTTTAAAAAATATAAAACTTGTGTTCACATGTCTAATTATATTATTAACACCACTTTAGCACCTTTGCGATTTGTGGAAAAAATTCGGAATGTTGAATGTTTGTTGCTTGAATGCTGTTTAGATTGGTAACTCTCCCACTCAGATGGGATCGATATGTTATTGATTAATTATTTAAATCTAATGAAATTAATTAATTTTTTTATAAATAATAATAATATTTTTAGTAAACGATTTTAAGTTATTGACTTTAATATAATTTAAAAACTAATGTTTATTTTAAAAATTACTTATTGCATTTTTATCCAATAAACCTTAAAAGTTCATGTTATACTTATCTCATTAATCAATTTAAAGATTTGAATTCAAAAACATATCAATCAAGAATGATGCTTCCCGCAGAAATTAATACTGATAATGACTCTGTTTGTGTTGTAAATAAAGGTGCTCACTATACTCTTTGTCCAATTGAGACTGCACTTTTACATGTTTAACGAATTCCGAAGGTTTATAAATCCCGCAATATATAAATATTTTACTAAGTATTATATACGAGTAATTAGAAGTTAAATAGAAATAGAGAATAGGTCTAGGACGCTGTGGTGGCTCTTACGATTTAATAATAATAAATATTAAAAATATAATATTAAAAATAAATTATTATTATTAATTAGAATATTATTTTCATGTTAAAACTGAACATTAAATTGTAAAATATAATTGCTGGTATAAAGAATTAACAAGTTTTATAAAGAGTCTTCAAATATTTCGATCACCGAATCAAACAAGAGGGAAATAAGAAATTCGTTCATTATGAAGTTATTGGGAAGAATTGTGTCGCAGTGCCCACCCATCTCTTCAAAGTCCTCCTAATCAAAGAACTGAAGAGCAACTCATTTAAATTGTTATCATTCGTTTTTCCCAACCAAATAAGGATACAAATTTCGGTCTATTTTATTTCCCATTGATTTAAATCGAACGTGCTGCTGGCTTATTTATCTTTTCTCAATTAATGACTTATTTAACCTTGAGTCAAACTAAAAAGAAGCATTACTCTTGACCGACTGTCAATTGCTGTATAGAAATATATTTATATGATCGAATTTCGGATATTCATAAATTAATATTTGCTTTCAATTAGTCTTTTGCTAAATGATCATAAAGACAGTTCACTTTTCGATAAATCTTTGAGATGAGTGAAAGATTTGTCATTAGATTTTTATCGTCTCGAAATAAATTATCCATGGTTCCTGTTTGTAATTAGAACAATGTCATGTGTTGGGTTCTTGATCAATATTAGAATTCATAACACCAAAAATTTATTAATAACACAATTAACAATTATTCAAACAATTTTTGTTGTAATAAAATTGTTTTTTTTTAATAAAAATTTTTTTTAGAGGAACTTTTCTAACGTTTTCTTATGACCAGATTCTTATATAAAAATATGAAATTATAAATATACTGATATTAACAAACAACTGATAAGTGATTTTAAAATTGAAAATTTTTAATTCTATTTATTTGAAAATTTTTTAATTCTATTTAATAAAAATTTTGTTGTCATATTTTTACTAAATTAAGCTTAATGATTTTAGAATTAGTTTAATGTTATTTTTTTTAGGAAACATTTCTAATTAATAAAGATTTTAAAGGTTTATTTTTTTTCAATATTTACGAATTTTATTATTAATATTTAGAAGCATTTTTACCTACAATTATTTTAAATACCATACAATTTAAATACCAAAAAATAATTTTGAGTATTTTATAGTAATTTACAAATTTTATTATTATTACGATGCGTTAATGATAAAAATCTTAATTAATTTTTTTTTACAATTCTATTTAGAATAATTTTTAAATTTATTACAGCCTATTTTATCCTTGTATTTATATATATTTTTTTAATCAATTATTTAAAAATTCATTATTTCCCAATTAATTTCATTTTAAGTTTTTTTACTCTTCAAATAAAATTCGATTATTCTCGAAAMTAACTTTTTAAAATTAATTACGATATATTTTTAAATTATAAATGTTTAGACAACTTTTGATTTTAAATATTTACTTATTTCAAATATTATTTATAAAAATTATTTATTCAAAAATTTAATGGAATGCTTTTCACATGAGTCCCTCACATTCCCCCAGTTTTTTGAAATTTTTGAATTTTTCAACATTCCGTATTATTTGTCTATCATTTTTATCCTTCAGTCTATAACTCCTATCATGGATCTTTTCTATGATTTCATATGGTCCCTCAAATCTGT
>MQRK01205523.1:16496-28806 GCA_001938485.1 Girardia tigrina | reverse complement strand
TTAAAAAGAAGCAATTGATTTTTATCGGTTACGGACGATCTACTCAAGCTGCAGCAACTTTATGATAAGTGTCATTTAGGCGCAAACAGAATGCGATATCTATGTGCGAAGCGAGGAATAGGTGTGTCAAACACGGATATCAAGGATCTGATTTCAAGATGTCAAAAATGTCAATCCATCGATCCGCACCCGTAAAATGGAAAACCGGTAAGCTGAGCGTCAACGAAAACTGGACAAGACTTGCTGTGGATGTTACAAAGTACAATCAACAAAAATTTTTAAGTGTAATCGATTGTGGTCCTTCTCGCTTTGCGATATGGAAATTAATTAAGGCTGAAGACGTCAAGTCAATTGTCTCAGAATTTTCAAGTTTGTTCTGTGAACGCGGGTCTCCCAAGGAACTAATTATCGATAATTATACCATATTTCATTCGGTAAAATTCAACAAGCTAATGGAAAAGTGGAACGTTCGAGTCATGTATCGTGCCATTAATCAACCTAACTGCAACGGAATAATAGAAAGGAATTAATAGAAAGGAAACAATCAAAAGAATTGCGTCCAGATCAAATATCAGCATATTGGAAGCCTTATGGTGGTATAATAACACGCCATTTGAAGGAAAGGGAACACCAAGATCGGCGCCGTATAGCTATTTGCCCATAGGGTTAGATATAATTGAAAGAAGTGAAAAGGAACCGTTTTGTGGAAATCCAGATTATGTAGAGAATCAATTAGTGTGGGTAAACCGGAAAACAATACACCATGTACACAGCGATGGGCCAAGGGTGTTGTCGTGAAGAGAATAGATCAAAGGAAATATCTAGTACATTGCAACGGATTTTGCGGTCGAAGACATCGCAGACATTCGACCCAGACAGCCTGACTTGGTTGAAAATTCCAAGTCATACTATATGAATATGGAGAAAACTGCATCACTACCAGACAATCAAACACAAGAGGAACAATCATTGAACAGTAGGCCTAGAAGAGAAAGACGAAGACCGTCTTATCTAAATGATTACATTGTGGATTCAGATTCTTCTGTGGACGAATCTGGTGGGAGTGTTGGATATTAGATATTTTGATTATTTCAAATATTTAATATATGATTTTTTGATAAATATTTTGTTCAAATATTATCAATTAAACATTGTTTGTGAAAATAAACTTTTCGCGTACTACAGAGTTTATAATCAAAAAAATTTTATATTTAATATATTTTAGTTGGCAGTTTTAAAATTAAAATTTTTAAAAGAAATAATACAATAAATCAGAGTTTTTGCGTAGATTTATATATCAAACTGCTACAAAAGTTTTTTACGAAATGAAATAGTTTTCTACAAATTAATTTTAAAATTAGATGTTATATAAATGTAAAAAATAGTTTTATTGTATTTAGAATATTTTTTAAAAAATACATAATAAATATTTTTAAAATTTCATAAGTTGATTGCATCTTATTTAAATGAAATAAATTAATTTTACATGTGATAAAATTTTTAAAAGCATTCTAAAAATAATAAAAAAAATTTAATTAAAAAGAAAAGTTCAAAAATATGTTATGGAATATAATAAATTATTTTTAAAGTTTTTACACATTCATTGGATTTTATTTAATAGAATAAATTAATTTTTTGTCATATGATTTTTTTAAAAATGCATTTTAAAAAATAATAAAAATTTGATATAGTAAAGTCAAAAATAAGTTATAGAATATAATAAATTATTTCTAAAGTTTAACGGAATTCTTTTTGAAAATTTGGAGTTGTTAAATTAATAAATTTTTTGTTAAAAATGAATTCTGATATTGATGTTGCAACCACTTCTCACAGAAACCAATTTTGGCAATGAGCGCCAGGTTTTTAGTAACCACCTTTGGATCTTTTGAAACTCAGTTGTCATTATCATCATTAACTTTATTTATCGACATGCTCAACTTGTCTCTCCACCCTCTGGCATCTGCTAGCAGTGGCAGGTGATGAGGACTTTCTGCATCCCAGATTTACATAAAATTAAAGCTAGGTAGACTAACTCAGTGTTCGTTGGAATGATTTATATTAATTTTGAACGATCCATTACAAATTTTATTTTACGGAGTTTATTCTTCCATAATTTTACTAATTCATTTAACAACTTTTTTAGAGAACTCGAATAACCTGTCACACAAATCCTACATGCCATGTTTTAGGCCAAGACGCGTCAACGATGTTGAAGATATGATATTTTTAAAGAAAATACTTATTTCATATATATATATATATATATATATATATATACACATGAAATGTCCTTGCTTCTTGCACGTTGAACAGCATATGTTTGGGCAGTTCCTTCTGATATGGCCTTCTTTACACACATAGCAATGAATTTTCCGAATTTGGTTGCAATTTCACCATCTTGGCAAAAGTTTCTTTCGATTGATGACTTCGTTGTCTTCTTGAACATATTCCATTTTCTTGACAATACTTCATTGAACATCAATTCGAGTGAGAAACCCCTCTCTGTTATTGATTTTGATCTCTGGATATCTGGAACCAGTCGCTTTCTTACTGAGAGACATATTGAAGAACTCAGCCAATCGTGTTGTAATTGAATTTCTCATAAATTTAAAAAGAACCACAATCTCTTTCAAGATTGAATTGAGACTTGCTTTACTCCAATTACATAAACAAAAATAATAGATAATAATCGGTAGCAAAAGATGATCAATTCAATTAAATCGATCATACCGTTCTGGTCATTGATAAAGGGATTTATTGGTGTCCAATCGAACAAAACTGGGAGGACCATCCGATATTCAATAATCAGTTCGGGACCGAACTTGGTATTTAAAAATCTCGATTGTCTCCCAATTGTTTGCGAAACTCATCAAAACAACAATTGCGTGATATCAGCTCGATATTCAACAAATTTAAAAATCAATGAAAACACAAAAGGTCGAATTGTTTTTTAAACTAATTTACAAATTTATATTAGTTTACCACTTTTAAAAAGTTATTTTAAAAACTATAAAAAATATTTTTTAAATTCAAAACAATAACTCTATTGGCGATATTTAATTTATAAACAGAATGTACTAAATTCTTTATATCAAAAATAGCGGCCAATTTAATTGAGAGATTTAATTTTTATAATGTACATTTTATTCATTCAATTTTGGAAAATAATTCAAGAACTCATATGTTATATTTGAAAAAAATCAATGAGGAAGAAATATTTTCAACTCTTTAATTTTTTGTTATTGAGGTGCTGGCCACGAGATCAGGTTGTGGTGACCAGTATCTCTTAAATGTACCAGGACTCGGGACTAGGAAAGATCGGTGTGTTGGTTCAACGGTGGCTGTGTACCGGTCGGGTCCAGTGAACACCGGTCGACGCGTCATCGGTTCCGCGACCGACTCGTGGCGGTTTCCTATTGTGTGTCGCTCTCCGTTTGAGGATCGGTTCCGTCTCGAATGATGATTGGTTCGATTGGTTTGTGTTTCATCCGTGAACCGATACCCCGAGTGAGGTGTCGGTCAGTCTGAAGCGAACGGTTTCATTTGTGGATCGATCAAACGACGAAATAAAGATTAAAATTTCGATTTCATTTGAAACATATATTTATTCGAAAAATTACAAAATTTAAATTTGTTTTCATAAATTATTTGTGTTTAATTTAATTAAGCAAAATTCAGTTTTTTCAATTGTTATTTTGTAGATTGATTGATTGGAGCTCCATAATTATCAACACAATTCAACAAATTTCTTTTTAAAAACACTATTTTGTTGCTACGCAACAACACAGTACAGCAACTTAACTAATAAATTTCTTGAATAAAAAAGTTCATTTTACTTTTCTTTTAAACAACTAAAGTATGCCCTTTCCTTTATCGAACACAAGTATTTTAAATGTCTAAAATTAACAATTTTTTGCTTTTCTAAATTTTTACGAATCTAGAACACTCAGTCTTTATTGATTTATCGAGTGACCTTTGTTAAGCTTTGTGCTGATATATATATGTATATCTTAGTTATCTTTGTTAGCTTTATATCTTTGTTAAGCTAAATATCAGGAGCCGGATTGTGTGTAACCTGATTGTTGAAGATTTGAATAGGGTTAGGGTTAGGGTTAGGGTTAGGGTTAAATAACCTAAATAAATAACCTTCATTTGAAGCTTTATGCTAGCATAATTTATTGATAATAAATTGATGTTGAAGAATTTGGGTTCATTTCTCATATTTTTTGTGTTAGATGAACACTTTGTTCAATTAGAATGACAAAAGTTAAAGTTGAAGTTAGCTTGATTACCAAACATAAATATATTTGGTGAGCCCTCTGTTCCTGAATTAAAAATAGTTCTATTAAGAACACCAACATGGGTTTTCGAACTTTTTTTTCAATACAATTTGAATTGTCTTTTGGTCAACTCTCAGCAAAGCTTTCGTAATTCGACATCGTTCTAAATTGATAAATTTTAGTTAATGTTTTTTTAATAAACAATTATTCGAATAAATTTCTCATTATTTTCAGATTTTATTTTAAAAGTTCTAATTTTGTAATTTTAGAAATAATTTGATCTACATATTAATTTTATTTTAAAAATGAATTTATTTAAAGAAAAAACATTTATTTAATTTAAAACTTAGTTAAAAGTAATTTACTTTATTTAAATTTTTAATATTAAAATTTGAAACGATTTAATATTTTTAAAGTTTTTTAAATACCTTATGCTGTACTTTATTAATATTAAAATTTGAAACGATTTAATATTTTTAAAGTTTTTTAAATACCTTATGCTGTACTTTAAAATGCAAATTATACTCGAATAATTATTCATCGTGAACATCTAAAATATCAATTTTCCATCTGGGTGGGAGAAGCACATTTCCAAATACTAAACTCAACATACAAAATTCAACATGCCAATTTCAACATACCAAATTTAAAATATTCCTCACAAGTTCATTTTAATTTTGAAAGTACCAAAAGGTGTGAAAACGTCTAATTACCACCTCAGAAGGTGAAAAAAGGTTAAAATGGAAAGGGCGGCAGAAAATAGATCGATAATTATATATTTTAGGGTTTGTCTGTGTGAGGAATATTTGAATGTTTTATGTTTTGTGTTTGAATGTGTATGTTGATTTGGAAATGTGTCTCTCCTACCCAGATGGATGATTAATATTTTAATTCTTATTATCTAAAAATATGTAATGTTTAAATTTATTTTTAATTTCAAATAATTTTAAAATTTTAAATAAGTTAATTAATTTTTATAATATTTAATAAATAAATCAAATTAATATTTTTTAAATAATTAATAATCAGTTTAATCCAATAAGTTTTCAGTAAATATTTTATTAAAATATTTATTTCCCCATTTGTTAAAAAAATAATGAGAATTAATTCATTAATCAATTTAGTTTAGAATGCAAATGTACGAAAGTTTTGACAAAGATTGTCTTAAGGACAATCAAAATTGTTTAAATAAAAATATAAAAAGTGAAATTGGTGTTCTTATAGTCTGAAATTACAAGTAATTCAATATGGGAGACCTTGTAAAATTTATAGATATTATGACAAAATTGTGCACAATAGCGTAAGGTTGGACAGTAAAGACAGACATTAATATAAAGGTTGGACAATAATACACAGATTATCTTTGGATTTAAAGGGAGCCGCTAGATAAGTTTATAAGTAAATCGAAAAAAAATTATCGAGACTTGGTCAAATATGAAAAATTTAATTGCTGAAAAATTGATCAGTGGCGATGTCGCTTATATGTAAATTTATTTACGAGATCCAAAAGCAATTCAACTGGATTTTGATATTTAATTAAAAATACATTGAGATAGGAGAATCTGGGTTTCGAGATTCCCCAGCCCTTTCCTTTTGATGAATTTTCTCTAAATCTTTTACAATTACTTTTTTAAACTTTTATTATAATCGCCATGCTTATGTCTTTAAATATACCTTTTCACAATTTTCAACTGGATTGGTTGCTTTTAACATATTCAATTTTTTTAAAAATAGTTATTTTCGATTAATAAATTAAATATGATACCATCCGCGTAAATATCTTGGTTACTAACGACATACCGTAATTTAGCATCTGTATAGAAAATAATAACCCTTTTGAGATCATCAATTCCCGAATCATTTTTTTAGAAACCTTTGCCCAAAGATGCTTGTATCATATAGAGCCAAAATAACACAACTTTCAGAATCGTTTGGTATAGCATGGCGGTGCAAATTCTGAATCCTATTCACAAATTTTTCGATTGACGTTCTTTCTGTAATTCCGATTATTATTTCGAAATCAGACACCCTTCCAAGCTTATTCTGAATGATGATATTTGGTTGAGCATTTGGGTGCTCTCTTGCATTACTCTTAATGCTATTTTTCATATTCCTAATGTCAATCATTTCTGGGAAAGCCTCATGATTATTAATTCAGATTTTAAATCTAAACTTGTAATTAATATATGTTTATAAGATTCTTTATGTTCGATTCACATTTGAGGGGACCGATATCGAAGTAGACCCAAAAAGAAAAATTTGTCACGAGTTGCAACTCTATCAAATTGAGGTTCCATCACGAAAATCAAAATATTATTTGGAATTTTCAAAAATAGAATGTTGAATTTATCATTGTCTATCGATAAAAAAATGTTCGAAGATGACTTATCGGAATTTCTAGTCAAATTAGTGAAAAATGTTGAAATTTATAAATTCAAATCAAGTTATTGGATTCTAATTTCAATGAAGTATCAATTAATATGAACGAAGATGTCTCGCAATTCAATGTCAATGATTATTTCAAAATTGACAATTTACGCACATCGAAATTAATGAATTGATTTGGCAATTGGAACTAAACAGAAATTGTGATAAATTGTTTGAAATTGGTTTTGATTCGTATTTTCTCTGAATTTTTATTTTGTGTGTGTGATTTTAATTCGGAATAAATTTATTTGAGATTAAAAAAAGGAATTAAATAAAAATCTCATTTGTTGCCAAATTAAATAAAAAAATAGAGTTGAATATTGATTTTATTAGAAATAATCGGTTTGTTGATTTTTTGGTGAAAATTGTAAAAGAAATAATCATTAAAAACTCGATTTGTTTAATCGAATTAATTTGGTTTACTTAAGCTTTTGGCGAATTTTGAAAATTATGATATTTTTTATTTTGCGTACGTGATATTTTTATTGGCAATGGTTTAATTGAAATAAAAAATTGTAAATTGTTGATGTTTGATAATTGAGTTATGTTCGATTTCAATCAAATAAATTGATATTCGTTGTCAAAGATAAATAAAAGTTTTGTAAAATAAATTTTGGCAAAAAATTGTTAATGGTTTGAAAAAATTTGTTGTTCGAAAAAATTGATTTGATGTTCGGTAAATAAAGATTCACATACTGGTAATTTATCGTCTTGTTGATTAAAAAAAGTTGTTTCAAATTTACAATAAAATCAAATATGAAATTCCCTTTTTCAAAAACAATATCGGAAAATGCGCCCAAAAAACCAATGGACACCGAAAAGAAAGAATTTCTCAAATTGTTCAAATCGAAATTCCAATGAGATTTTTCTGAAAAATAATTTCTTGAAAAGAACGACAACAAACTTACCCGAAAAAGAAAGAAAAAAAATTCCTGAAATAACCAAATCGATATTCCATTTTAAACTGCGAAACATCAAAGATTTCGTGTGCAACGACACATTTCAGTTGATCATGCCAATCAATTCCTCCGAATTCTGTAAATTAATGCGAAATCGTCAAAATAGCGATCCCGGTGCGATGTTGGAGTTTGTTGGACCGAGACGGGGTTGCTTGGTGCGAGTGATGGGCGGTCTGAAGTCAAATAAAGTTGTGATGGAGAAGGGGATTAATGAGGTTCGTGGAACGGCGACTGTTGTCGTGAGAGCCGATGATTATGCATCTGATGATGACCAAGAGAGACTTCAGAACAAAAAAATGAAATCGAAATATCTAACCAGCAGGCAAATGTTGGTAAGATTGGTTTTTCCGCTCCTCTCGTCCCGGAAGTACTTCAAATGGAACTATGACAATCAATAGTATTGCTCTCACTTGAATTCATTGTTTAATACTTCTCATCCAAAATCTGAACTAACGTGAAAAGAATTATTTTATTTAAAATATTTACTTTAAATTTTATTTGTTAAAAATAAAAATACTTATAATTATTTAAAAACATTAATTTGATTTAATTATTTCAAAAATACAATTAATTTAATTATTTAAAATTTGCAATAATAATAAATTTAAAATTTGAATATTAAATCCAAATATGAATAAATTAGTTTCAGATTATTAGAATTAAAATATTAATCATCCATCTGATTAGGAGAGACACAATCCCAAATCAACACACAACATCAAAACATAAAAACAATACACATTCTAAATATTCCTCACATATAGTATACTAAAATTAATCAGAACTGTTGCGGACTTTGATTTTTTTACGCTATGGTGAATTTTGAATCAGTATTGTCTCCTGTTTGGAAAACTTTTGTTCTTCTTTATTGATACTGTCCAACACTACTGACGACGAATGTTCGACTTTTTTTGTGTTTCGACGGTGTGATGATGTGTGAATGTATATGTGTTTGTGTATTTTGATATGTTTCGATGTGTATGTACAGCTGGAAATAGCTTGTAAACGGTACAAGGTTCATGTGACAAAATTTTATCTGTTTTAATGTATTTACTCGGTAATTTTAAAGCCATAACATCAATAACGATGGACTTAAAGTATTTATAACTAAATCCAAGTTTTTTTTGTACGTAAAATAAGAACAATCAAATTAACGAAAAAGAAAATAGTTTTTGCCAAATGATTTCGGAACCTTGAAGGAGTTTAAAAATTAAAATGCAGAAATGCAGAAATAAATAAATAATATTGCTATAGGCAAAATAGTTAAGTCAAGAAATCGAAATATCGATTTCACAAAAAATCAAATCAATAAATTTAGAATCTTGAATTTGCAATACATTAGCGATTATTTGGCTGTAATTCTGACTCCGAGAAAGGTGTCGTCAACAGCCGATAAAATCAACTATCCGTTCGGCCACAATCGTCTGTCAAATTGTTGATTTAGCGGGCCCGACCACGAGAACGGAAACATTCCATCGCGATTTATAATTAATCTTTCGTTCATTGGAAACCCTAACCCATCCAGTACACCAAATCGGAACAGAATCAAAGACATCTCCCAATTATTTTCAACGGACCTGACGAGACGTTTATTTGAATCGATTCGAGACTCATTTTTTTTGGGAGGGCAATTTGACTTTTACAGTAATTATTATCGTGTTGCCCGTTATTACTTAATCTAACCTCTCTCTTATCTTTGTGATCATTGTGTCCTAACCTCCTATCCTTCCGTTTTAATTGTTGTATAATATTATAATTTTGTTATTCGATTACTTTTTCCATTTTTGTTTTATTCGTCGTGTTAAATACGTTGTTGCGTAACCGAGTTGTTAAAATCCTTAGGTTTTACCAGCTCGCTTCCGCAATAAGAACCTTTTAAATTAATTTTCATATAGTAATGTAAAAAAATTTAATCCAATAATATTTGTGTATTGAAAAATAATAATGTATGTATTATCATGCACATGCAATCTTCTCTAGTAGAAACAGACCGTAGAGCATAAAAAATATATATTTAAAGTACTGTTTATTAAAAATCGAAATAATTTGTTGTATTTTAAGTATAATATTATGTGGCTTAGAAACTTCTTATTATATTATTCTTATGTTTTTCGGCCTTTTTATTTTTCGGTAACAGAGTCGAGAAAAGCGCACTGATTCGAAACAAGAATAATATCGATCCCATGACTTTAATGATATATTTTAATGTGAATGTTGTGCTTTTGTGTTATTTGTAAGACATCATGCAGTGATGTGTTTTTATTTAAATTTTATATTTTGTCTGATTAATAATAATATTTTACTATTCAAAAAATTTAAACCAAAGTAATTGTTTTCAAAAATATGCAGGAAAAGACTCTAGAAACTAAATAAAAATAAAATTTAAATAAAACTCTCTCATATTCAATATCGTTCAATTTTTCATAGCTTTTAAAACACTTTTTAACTTTGTGATGTATTTTAATCGGTAAATTATTATTTTTAAATATTCTTAAATCAAGCATTCATATTTCTTGAATAATTATTTTTCCATCCTTGTGAGTGCAGAAAATAATCCCAGTTGATCAAAAATTTTAGCGATCATACTCAAATACTTTCTTGGCTGATATTTTTTCTGATGGCAATTTAATTTCAGCTCCAAACATATCTTGTCGAGCAGCGTTCTTAATAACTCTTAAGGTATTTATCATCTGAGAATCTTTACTCTCCAGCTCAAGACATTTTGACCTTTAGGCTTTCGCAATTGTTTCAATATTTCTGAGTTTTTTCTTTGCTTTATTTATATCCTAAGCCCAAATTTCTTTAATCTCTTTAAACCTTATTCAGCAAATCCCACAGAAATTAGATTGTCGTCCATTTAGGCCTCTCGTATTATCATATTTACCGCCTCTATATATTTCTTATTAAATGTTCAACATAGAGACTAGTTGAGCTACAAAATAGGTATCTTTCAAACAAAAAAATAATCATTCGAATTCATATTATCTTTTTTCATCATTAATAAAACATTCAAATCTTAGAAATTTGCTGTCTTTGGGAACCTCTTAAATTTATAGATACACCTCATTTGATATCGGAAGAAATTGCTTACTGCTTTTCTGAATCGCAATACAATATAGATCAGATCATTTAGTAATTTTGGTGCCGATAAAATCATATAGTTTTTAATGCGAAATCGTCAAAATAGCGATCCCGGTGCGATGTTAGGGTTTGTTGGACCGAGACGGGGTTGCTTGGCGCGAATGATGGGCGGTCTGAAGTCAAATAAAGTTGTGATGGAGAAGGAGATTAATGAGGTTCGTGGAACGGCGACTGTTGTCGTGAGAGCCGATGATTATGCATCTGATGATGACCAAGAGAGACTTCAGAACAATAAAATGAAATCGAAATATCTAACCGAAATATCCATTACTTTTCGGTACTGCGTCGAAAACATTTAAGATTTTTGTTGTTTCTTAATCTTGTTTCACTACTTGGAAAGATTTTGTCTCATGAATCTCTAGTTCACATATCTTGTATTAAAATCTTGTATATCTTGTATTAACCTTGTGTCGATTCCACCATATTCTATTTTGGAGTCTCAGACCATATCACAAGACTTTCAGCCCCCAGGTTATAGGTAACCACCCTCAATCATTTTACTAAGCGCTGTACTCGACGCAACTCTCCATCAGTCATCTACAAATAGTGTCAAACTTTAAGTTACCTTCGGGTTCAATCTGACACGAGTAGTCCCAGGTCAGATGTATGATTTTATTTTTATTCTAATTACACGGGAGATCTCTATCTATCAAGTTCACACTCGAGAAAAATGAATGTTATACAGTATCGGTAGACCATGTGTAGTGATCACAATTTATTAACTTAATTAATTATTAATTTAATTTTAACGGAATTAATTATTAATTAACTAATTTAATTCTATCAAAACGTAACAACAAAAAATGTGTAAAAAATGCGAAATTTAATTAAAAAAACAATGGAGTGAATCGACAACATTGGAACAGAGACAGAATGTCGAAAATTAAATTTTAAAAAATTAACACAATAATTATGGTGTTTAAATAATATGCAATTTGGTCCTTGTTGTCAAAAAATATATTATTTTTGAGTTCAAGTTTGTGTTTTTTCAATTCCCTCTTTTTCGATTTTCACACACAGGGACCGATTTCGTCACTCATTTTTCAATCGGCAAAACATCTTCTGTGTCCGATTTGTTCCATCGCGCTTCTCTCAATCGATTTTATTTTGTTGAATTCGCTCACGTTTCTTCTCCTTTTGTAAATCGAATCGTCGATAATTTATCGATGTCTCAATCAATCGATGAAAACAGTGAGTCGTTCTTCATCGCCACTGATGACTACACGATCGTCAGTGGCAATGGGGACCCGGTATCGATTTCTGTCGACAGTCAATTCGTGCTGATCGGGATCGATCAAGTCAAATTGAAGCCGATTGATTCAGATTTGATTGCTAAAAAACGATGCGATTGGACGATCGATCAGTTAATCGGAGAAATTGACCGTCAATCGGCAACAATCACCGATCCGGTTTCCATGGACGCCGTGCTCTCTTACAGCGACCGGCGCCAGTCCGACAACCACACGACTCCGATTGTCACTCTCACCTCGATCGATTCTATAC
>MQRK01205475.1:4384-17167 GCA_001938485.1 Girardia tigrina | reverse complement strand
TCATTAGATTCAAATAATTAATCAAATAACATATCAATCCCATCTGAGTAGGAGAGTCACAAATCTAAACAGCATACAAACAACAAACTTACAACATTCACAATTATCCCTCACAATATATATTAAATATATTGATAGTAGTAGCTGGCTACTAGATATACAATTAGTACTAATTAGCTCCTTTTATATCAGTTTAATTAGTTAAAATTATAATTTTAATTTTTTTGAATTAAATATAAATCGACTGATTTTTTTCATAAAAACAAAAGCATCTTTGTCAAATATTTTTCCCATTTTATATAAATCAAAATTAATTGTTTATGGACGACAACAACGCTTAGACGATTCTTGATTTTCTAATTTTTTAACATCGCCGGCTAGGAGTCTGATCGTCTCTTCCTTTGTTGATGATCGCCACAGGTGTAAATTTTAAACGACTTTGACCAAAAATACTTCAAAATGAAATTGAGCTATACACCTTTCATACAAAGTTGTACATAGTCTTGGGCTTCATTAAACTACCGTTAAACCACGTCTTCAGTACCATCATGATATTTTATGCTCTCTTCTTTCTTCCATGGATATAACTTTTGGCTTTAGTTTCAATATCTGAACTCCTTTAGCCTGCGTTATACTGCTCAAAGTTTAGAAAGGAATTTCAGTTTGCTTATCGGTGATCTTACACAACACTCTTGCTGTCAGACCTTGTATAATGTTTTATAAATAAAGTGCCTCTAAACCATTTGAATCATTTACCTAGATAATGTCTAAATCTGTTGCGTTTCAATCAATTTTTTCAATGTTAGTCGATGTTTTCGAAGAATTTTCAATGAATCGTTTAATTGACTTAATATTTTGACAATTTTTTGTAATATTTTTCGTAACACTTATGAATTAATTATCAGTTTTTCCCGCATTATGAAGATTAGGAATACTAAAAGTCCACTAAATCAATTTTTGGGTAATTTCTGAACAAATTTTGAAAAATTACATATTTTACATATTTTACAAACTTTACTTAAATGTCGCAGATCAAAATGTACAGAAATTTTGTATAAAAGGAATATAAATTGAAATTTGAATTTTTTTCCCATTTAGAATGAAAATTTTTGCAAATTATGCACAATATGAAATAAATTTTAAATTGTTAGCAGAAATGTATTAAAAAAATCTGCAATCTTAAATAAATAAAATTATAATCTAAATTTCAAAAAATGAGATCAAAATATTGCTGACTCCTACTCGCCTTATACAAGTGTTGGTTTAGGGTGACTGGACAAACATCACCAGGACAAAACGTCAATGGACAAAATATCACAATAGTATTACAATGTATATTAAACATTTAATGGAATGTTTTTCTAGAAAATATTTTTTAAATTTTACAAATCAAAAATGTAAGAATTAACAGAGTATAGTGACATAGGGTCACTTACAAATCACTTACATTATTTAATAAATATTGATTAATTCATGCTACTTCGAAATATTTCATTCGGATTTCTCTGTGTTGGTTTATCAATTTTCCCATTTATCTGACTTTCAAAAGGATGTTTACCATGGAATTATTAAACTATAAACAGTGGATTTTAATACATTTCTTGTGATATAAACAATTCAACAACTAATTCTTATCTCAAGAATCTCTCTTGACCTCGATCAAAAATTCCAATTGGAATAACAATCATCCGACGTTACTATAAAGTCCCACAGAACTTGTTGATGTTCAAAGACATTATTCTTTCAGTATGTATATCTGCTTGTTGGTATATTATTTTATTATATAATTCATCATATTAAAATTTATTTCTTATATTTTCATTTATAGATATTAGTCATTAAACAAGTTCACTGAAACATACGTTTTGTTTAGCTTTTTTATAACGAGTTTAAAAAGGAAGCCAAATATAATCGATATGAGATTTGAAAATTTAAGATTCTGAATCAACAAGGTTAAAAATGTGATAAGGGGCTGTCGATAAATGACATCACGCAATTTTAGCAGATTTCCAACCTCCATCTCCCCTCGTCACACTTTGTCACAGAATTCTTTCACTAAATACTTCCGCATTTCGATTTGATGTAACACTTCCTAAACCCCTCTTCCCTCCCACGTCAGACTTCCTCACAAAATTTTGCCCCCTCCCACCCCCTCCTGCGTGACGTCATTTATGGACGGCCCCTAACATTAGGTGCCAAAAATGTACTTCGTAAAATGAAAAGTAAGAGAAATGAGACTGCCGGAGAGTCACCAGTAAATTTCCATGAATCGAAGTCCGAAAAAGACAAAGAAAAGGTTGCTATAGCAAGGATAAAAGATAAAATAAAATTGGTAAGAGCTACATTTAGGAATGTGATTGGGATAATATTAGCTGATTTTGAAAATGATGCGATGGAACATGTTTCAAAAGAATCATCTCCAAACGGACACTAAAGAGACACAAAGACTGAGTTTCTTTATCAGACCTAATAACGCATCATTTTAATATATTGAAAACTATTCTCAGTTTTTATTTTTTTTTTAATCATGTGTTGACGATCCTCACAGAATAATTAGAATAAATGACTCTGATGTAATGAGCAAATGGAAAAAGAATCTCTTAATATTTTGATGGGGCATTTGATAATGTCTCCACGATGTTCTATAATATATATGGATAACGTCCTAATATGAGGAATTCTTACCCCCCATGTATATATTATTAAAGTGGAAGAATATAGAAAAGCTTATATTTCCTAACGCAGAAATTAAATGATTTTATTTCCATTGCTGTCAAAATGTCATTAGAATATTAAATGGAGTTGTCTCAAAGACGGAATATGAATATAACTGTAAGGTACACCTTTTATTAAATTAGATACGATATTCATCATTTGTATCAGTTAATTATGAAATCGAAATTACGTTTCTAAGAAGTTCTGAATCATTTCTTTAAAAATAATGTTGAAGGTCCACATGGTAGAGAACTTTAATTCATTTATGAAATTAGTGGGATGGTATATTAGAAGGATCACTCAAAACAACTAATTGTTTCAAAGGCTTGCATAATTAAGTACATCCTCTCTAGCGTTTGGAAGATGTTTGGTGTATTATATAAAGATATTTCTTGTCAAATATCAGACTCTTCATCAGAGTCACATTGGTATTACAAGGCTATGATGACTAATATGCATTAATTGTATTTTTATCAATATATTTTAATAAATTTGCTATATATTAGTTATTTTTGTAATTTTTGTTATTTATTTAATTCTTTATGAGGTTTCTTTCAGTGATGTTTTGTTCGTGGATTGTTTAGTACAATGAACTGGTAAAGTGATCCTCCGGGAAGAACGTCTCTCCTTATGCAGAAGAACTAATCCATTCAACGATGTTTACCAAAGGTGGGAATTGCGGACTTCAATAAACTTTTCGTGGATTCAGCCTGCGTTGATGATTAAAGATGAACAAGAGTCATAAAATTGCGTATATTAATATAAACGAGTAAATATGACAAAAGTTAACTAACAACAACAGATTAAAGGTTGATGATGAGTCGTATCATATGTTATGTATATTCAACAACAGTTATCCGTTAGGAACACAAATAGAAAGAAAATACAGCAGTACTGTAACGACGTCTGAGACGCAAAAGAACATGATGAAATGGAGGTCGAAAAGACTCAATTAATTGAAGACGGTCACATAGAACAGAGTTGACGAACTCAAGCTAACGACGGCGGTTTACCCATGTGCATACGTTGATATTGGGGGTCGGACGTTTAATGTGATTTATATTTGTTAATATAATAATGTAATAAAATGGTGTCATACAGAAAAATCATTTTGTAAATATCTCATTAACATTTAAAACTCGTAGTGTATGAATTAAACATAAAAAATAAATAATGACTTGTCTGCCAAATATTTGTGTTAAGAAATGCGTTATTTTAGTTTATTTTTTATCTAAATATATTTTTGAGCTTCATTATTTATTTAAATAATCAGAACTCAAATCTGAAGCATGATATGTAAAATAAACGATGTCCAATATCGCATAGTACCAGCATGAGTGTTCCTCGGACGATCAACCGATTCTTCGAACTGGTTCATACAACATTTGATCTCGACGTATTCGCAGCCTCATAGATCAAACCGGCGGACTCGTCCATCGGTTACTGATACCACTTGCCATTCGGTACTCATTTCTATGACAAACATACGTAAACACAGTTTGACAAACACCGATCGAATATCAAATTGAATCAACCAATAAAATTATTTTCTAATTTTATTTTATGTTTTTTCAATTTTGAAATATCGATTTTCACAATTTTATTCAACTTTGAATAAATGAAAATCGAATGGATCAAATTTACCCTTATTTTTCTGACCTTCGATCGTTACATCTGCACCACGAATGTGTCCATCAATATTAACCTCGGTAATATCTTGTTATAATTTATATTTTATATATTTTAAAATATAATTTTTTTGATACTTTTAGAACGTTTGAATGATAATTTAAATATTATTTTGTTAATAGTTTTAATAAATTAGTTGTAATAATAAATCCATTATTTTGTTATTAATTAAAATTATTTAAGTAAAAAAAATTAAATTAATTAAAAAAATTAATGTTAAAAATAAAATTAGAATATTTTTAAATAAAGCATTAAAGAATAAAAATTATTAAGTTATTTTTGAAATATTAATTAATTTTTGATGTGATTGATCGATGGCGGTTCATAGATCTATCGCTCGTCCCGAGAGTCAAAGTATTTGAGATTATACTTGTAATACAACCTTTCGCAGTATCCTCAACTCTGAGTGCTCCCAACACCTTAACATCAGGAAGGGTCATTTTGACCAATTTTCATTTTCAAATGTTAATAGATAATTCTCCCTTTGGAATTTTATGATTTTGTTCAATGAAGTACCAAGTATTTATATCTAAGATAGTTTAGTTCTGTAATGTTTAGTTGTTTTATTGCAATGATTCCATGAAACATAGAACAGAGATCATCTTGAAATATAGCACCACTGACGCATCATTCAAAAATTACACTACATAAGCTTCCTGTTGAGAAGAATGATCCATACTACAGACACCAAAAATATTTCAGTATGGCTGAAAAACTAACAGCAGAGGAATTAAATAAATTTGAAGAATTATCAGGTGTTGAGTATGAGGATTTAGAAGATTCTGAAACAGACAGTGATACAATTGAAGATGGATTGGGGGGGCATCTGCAAATGAATATATACCATCTGATAATTCAATGTTTGTTGAACATGATTATAAAAGTAACAAAACCTGAATGAATATGAAAGTGAATTTGATGGTGGACAATTGATCAAGAATCTGCGGAAGACGACTCAGATAATGACATGGAAAATTTATCTTAAAATGGGATAATGATAAAGTTGTTTATTTTCAATTTCTTATAAGGCGTTTAAACTTGACTTTTTGAGAGCTTCAATTTAACTGTTTTTTACAGTGAACTTTACTTGTAGAGATTATTATTATTTGAACGTTTATAAATTTTAAATTATAAATCGCTCATTCTGTTGCATCAGCTTTTGAACTTCTTATTGATCAAAAAATGTGGAAAATATCATCAAGTGAATTGAGAATTATGCAAAGCGTATATAAAAAGAGATTGGAAATTTTTCAGAAGAATTTGATGCTTTTTTGCTATTATGCATGCTGAGATCAAAATTTGGTTCATAAAAAATTTTTTGAAATCTCTAAGTTTTTACGTTTTGATGATACATCCAACATACCACAACGAATGAAGATAGACAATTTTGCAGGTTTATCTGAAATTTGGAATGCATTTATTACAAAATGTATTTCTATCTATATTCCTGGACAAAATTAACTGTTGATTAGCAGCTGCTTCTTTTAAAGTCCAGATGCAAATTTACACAATGTATGGATAACAAGCCAAATAAATTTGATATCCATTAAGAACACCAACATGGGTTTTCGAACATTTATTTTCATTACAATTTTAATTGTCCTTTGAACAACTCTCAGACAAGCTTTCGTAATTCGACATCGTTCTAAATTGATAACTTTTAGTTAATGTTTGTTAATAAACAATTATTCGAACAAATTTTTCATTATTTTCAGATTTTATTTTAATTTTTAAAATTTTATTAATAATTTTATCTACATATTCATTTTATGTTAAAAATGATTTTATTTAAAGAAAAAAAAACATTAAATTAATTAATTTGAAAATTATTTAAAATTTATTTACTTTATTTAAATTTTTGATATTAAAATTTAAAACAATTTAATATTTTAAAAGTTTTTTAATATATTATGCTGTAATTTAAAATGCAAATTATGCTCGAATAATTATTTATCGTGAACATCCAAAATATCAATTTTCCATCTGGGTGGCAGAAACACATTTCCAAATACTAAACTCAACATACAAAATTCAACATACCAAATTTATGAATATTCCTCACAGTATCAAATTCTGGTTTGCTGCAGATTTTGTCTGAAAATATTTATTTAAAAGATTTCCAATACCTTGGGAAGGAGGACGAATACCAAAAGATGACTCATTGCGAACTTTTATTGTAATGAGACTAGGGAAACCAAATCTGGAAAATGCAGCATTGTCAATTCAGATAATTTCTTTACTTCACTGGAACTGGCTGTGGCTCTAAAAATGGAAAGCATAACTATTGTTGGTATAATACGAAAATCTAAAAAAGAAGTACCATATTTTGCCAAAACCAACTGCTTTGCATTCAACTAAAATTTTGGCTAATAATAATTCCATGACTTTGTCAATATGTCAAGGTAAACAAAACAAGAATGTAGTATTAATGAGTTTACATTCAATAATTTTGATATCTTATGCATGAAAAAGTAACCAGGAAAAGCTTTTTCCTACAACTCCACTAAATTGCGTGGGATATCTTGTACGAAATGACAAGAATGTGTAATACAAAGTAAGGGTGTCGTAGATGGCCCATCCATATTTTTTGTAATATTTTTGATCTTGCTTTCCTCAAGGAAGTAACTTCTACTAAACTAACAAGACAATTTTTTCATGTTTAAATAGGCAAATGAATTAGCAAATCCGTTATCAGCAGAAAGAAGGAAACCTTCACCACATTGGTTTGCATTAAGGAAATCTTTAAACCAATTTATCCTTTTGGAGTGAAAAGAAAACATTGTTATAATGTTGGATGTTCAAACAAAATGTTCTAGTCTGGCAAATGTGGCAAAAGAAACAGAAAAAAATAACTTTCCGATTTTTTTGTAAATATACAGTGCTGGCCAAAAAGATCCGACCACGCATCCTCTTCATAAATTTTCAATGAACTGCCTCCTGATGTGAATTTGACATATGGTAGACGATTTCAGTCTTCGATAGTATCGACCTGCAAATAAAACAACTACTATCTCTAAAAAATATTCGCAAACGCTTAAAATTTTGTGAAGCATATAAAAATGGGACCGGGGCAATGTGACGACGTATAATGTTCTCAGTCGAATCACAGGCGAAACAATTTGCTACGCATAAACTTAATGTTCGACGGCTACAAAAAAACGGCTAAGATCCTCATTATTTCGGTCCAGCAGTAAAACAATGCCCCGCAATTATGATTTGAGGAGCAATTACTTTCAGAGGTCGAGCGGGAATCCATCTCATGTTACCAGGTGAAACTATCAAAGCTGTTAATTATTTGCAAATAAGAAATGATAATGTTCATATTTGGCTCAGAACTCGCCACTGTGACATCTTTATGCATGACGGCGCGCTATGTCATCAGGCAATGATCATCACGACATGACTTTAACAGAATTCCATCATTGTTCTTGCTTAGTGGCCTGGCTCGTCACTGGATTTAAACCCAATTGAATATTGCTGAATTAAGTTGAAAGCAGAAGTGGCAAAAGCAAACTCGACGAAGGTGACAACTTTGAAGGAGGCTGGACTAGAGTCGTGGTCCCAAAACATAACGCCTGATTACTGTGACTCTCTTGTTGCAATTATGCCTTGAAGAATAGAAGTTGTCCTCAAAGCCGGAGGAAGACATTCGAGATAGTAGAAATTTTTTTGTGTCCTCGACTTACGAAAATGTTGTTTATTGAGTTTAATTCAATCACGTTATCGTTAAATTAAAATACCCTAATTTCTTGTGTATAACCTGCGGGTTATATGAAAAAAAGTAAGTTTTCCCGAAAATTCGAGGATGTGGGTTATACTTTTCATATAAATTTTTGATATTTTTAATGTGCGGGTTATACATTGGTGCGGGTTATATGCAAGAAATTAGGGTAATATTACGTTTCTGTCTAAAAACCATTGTGGTCGGATCTTTTTGGCCAACACTGTATTTGAATTTTGAATTTGTTTAGTTGATAAATGATTTGAATTGTCTGTTGACAGCAATAAATTAACTTAACCTTTAAAAACCGGATTTTATATGATTAATAGTTCTAGTTTCCTGCTGAAGATTTATCCTTCCAATGTTCGACTTTTGAAACCCAAGACAATTAAACATTTGTCAAATTATCATTCAGTGAACATTTTATTTTAAAAGTCTTCAACATTTGATTCGAAAAAAGCTTTTTTTTCTGTTTTATGTAATAACTTCTGTTATCTTTATATTTCTTTGATCTCTTTCACAGAAAAGTGAACATGGTTGAACAAGACATTTTCATTAAATATAAATAAAGGTGCACAAATTACACTTAAGAAACAAATGATGTTAAAAATATTTATTTTATAATTATATATGTTTATTTAATGAAAAAGAGATTTTAAAGAAGTATATTTGAAATTCATTTTATCTTTGATTCTGATAACCAGCTTTGAAAGATAGAGAGATATTGAGATAAATAACTAAAATATACATTAATAATTCGTATAATTTATATATTTATTTACTAAAGTAAATATTGTGGTTTAGATTTATTATCGAATGAGACAATTCTGAAAGTTTATGAAGGTCCCAAAATAGCAGTAAGCCGATGTCCAGACTTCCTATCTTCAAGGTTGTAATGTCATTTACTTATTATTATTAATTTATTCATAAATAATTTATATTTCATTATAAATCAAACTAATTTTCTATTCATCGTAATACTAAAATTATGAGAGATTAAATATTTTAAAACATTTTCTATTATTATATTTCCAAAGTCTTTTCTTTGGGGTTTCAGATTCGGAAATTCCCCGTAACAATTATAAATGACTAGATACGAAATTATTGACAATTTTAATCTAAACAAAACAATAAAGGATTTACAATTTAGATTTTTTATTTTATATATCTAAGACATTTGACACTAATAGTACCACAGTCAAATAATATTGTTTCAATCGTCATGTATATTACGTTTTCAAGCATAAAATTTTTAGATATGAATACAATAAATCCAAATAGTTATAATTTGACAATGACTTAACATTTTTGCGCAATTTTTATTATTACTACATATCTTAGCTATTAAACACACCAATAAAAAATAATATAAATTATTGATAACTTGTTTTAATAATCAGTATTTTAAAAATAGAAAAGGCAGAAATTAAGAAGTACGAGTGTCGAATTGAAACTTTATCATCAGAAACCATACAAAACATCATTAGTGCATTCGAATACAATGCTACTACACACTAGGCAGTCTTAAATTCGTTCAGGAAATTCGTTAAAGGCAATTTTAACTGAAATATAAATAACGAGGTTGTTGAGAAACAAAGGTAGACAATGACGAACTGTAGGTAACAGTGGAGTCGGATCCAACACAAAGTGTTCATGCTCTTTACAACGATCAGACATTGAGTCGACTAATTTGTTAATCACATCCAAAGGAATGCTGCTCCAAATATTTTGATTTTTTCCGTAAAGTTAGTTCTTATTTTTGGGCTTATTGCCTTTGAAATGATGATCAATGTATTCCAAAATATGCTCAATAGGATATAAGTCCGGACTTTGCAATGGCCACTTCAAAACACAAATTTTAGTGGCTTCGAAAAAATCCTGTACTGTTTTGGCCGTGTGCTTTGGGTCATTATCCTGTTGATATACCCAAACTTGGAGCATTTTATCTTTTGCAAAAGGTAAGCTTTTAGTACCGATGATCTCCTTGTACATAGATTGATCTATTATACCCTCTATATGATGTATTGGACAAACTATCTCACGGCTAAAGATACCACAAAGCAATTCATTACCACCTCCATGTTTACTGTAGGTCACTGATATTTTTGATGAAATCATTTACCAACTGGTCGTCTTACATACTTAATTCCATCACTCGCGAAGACCATAAACTTCAATTAATCCGAAAAAAAGAACCTTTGACCATTCTATGGACGTCCAGTTAAGATTTTCCTTTGCAAACTTGACTCGGGCCTTTCGATTCTTTACCGATATCAAAGGTTCTTTTGCTGGTCAACGACCAAATAAATTTGCTTTCCGAAGACGACGTTTAGGAGTATCAACACTACACTTAACATTACAGTCCTTTCCCATAATCTCATTCAATTCAACATCATTCTTTCGTGCAATAATTCTATCATCTTTTTCTGATGTTACTCTCTGCCTTGCACTGCGTAACTTTTTGAATATGGTTTGACACTGGATTGATCTCTTGACAAGATTACCTACTGAAGACTTGCTAACATTATACATCTATGAAATTTCTCTATAAGATTTTTTCTTATAAGATAAACACCAACAATCAATTTCTTGATATCTTCTGACATTTCTCGGCCTGAGGTCATCCTAAATATTACTTCATTTGATTAATACTTAAATTAATACGTAAATTATTACTTAAATTAATACTTAAATTTAATTAGCATATACTGAATTTAAACAATGAATTTTATGAATTGTCTATAGACTTTAGCATGGGTTAAAATTTGAAAATTGAATATTCGTCATACAAAATATTAACAAAATTAAAAAAAGATTTATTTAGCGTTAAAGCTTATTAAAAATAACATATCTTGTCAAAATAAACGCTTGTCAGCTTATAAACTCATCGCTTAATTGGGAAATTTGTGACTGTATACAGACTTTTTCACGCTACTGTACGTAAGCATTAGTAATATATATGAATTATTAACATTTTTTAAGTTCAAGATAATTCAAATATGGAGGTAGAGGTAATTATGATGAACTAGTAAAGAAAATTGTAAATATAAAGTTGTGAACAGATCTGTTGGATATTAGAAATTTTAATTATTTGAAATATTTAATATTTACTTTTTTGATAAATATTTTGTTTAAATATTATCAATTAAACAGTGTTTTAAAAATAAACTTTTCGCGTGTTACAAGCTATCCGGGCATAATGAATGATATAAAATTCGTTTTGGAGTTTTTAGAGAAATTCGATGGAAGCATCAGTTTCGAGATTTGGCAGAAGAAATTTGAAATTATCATGAAGATCCAGAAGGTTACTGATCCAGCCCCGTATCTCCCTTTTTTACTATCGGGCGTTGCACTGAACATCTACATGGAATCGGACGAGAAGACGCAAAGCAGCTGCGATCGGTTCTTCAAGATATTAAACAATTCGTTCGGCCTGACTAGACGTTCTGCGTACAGTCAATTGATAAACTTACAGTATCACGATGGCGAGACTATCGATGAATATGCATCTCAGGTGAAGATGTTAGCAACAAAGGTTGACGATCTAACAAAGGCTGCTTTCATTGCTGGACTGCCTTTCGAGTTGCAGGTGGATTTGGAAAGGGCCGGCGATCAACCCCTGGCCTAGTATAGCCGCAGGTATTTGGGGATTAAAAATGGTTTATTACAGGGTTTAATGGCAGCAATACAACACGGAAGCAACATTAAAGAAACAGGGAGTTCCGGAGGTCAGGGCAAACTCGATAAACCCAGAGCAAATCTTCAGAAAGGACCCTATGTTCATCGTGAGAGAGACACTAAATTGAAGGAAAGTAATCATCATAAGGGTTGTCAGTGGCAATTAAACAGACAAACAATATGCTACAAATGTCAGAAACCGGGTCATATCGCAAAATATTGTCGGTCGGGAAACGAACAGGGGAGTTTGTAGGCGCCGGCTCTCTCCCTTCACAGTTGACGGCGTTGCAGACGATGATCGTCACCGTAAATGACAGGTCAGCCATAGCGTTGATTGATTCGGGTTGTTCGAAAAGGTTGTTTTAAAAGGGTTAGTTAGTGATTGTATGTTGTTTTCTGACGGAGAAAGTATGGTTTTGGCGAATGGAATAGGTGTTAGAGTGGGATCGGGTGAAGTACGGCTGAATATAAATGGCAGGATCATGAGGGTGTAATGTTCAGTCATGGAACATTTGCCGTATGGTTTAGGGATATTAATAGGTATGGATGTCATAAGTAAATTGGGCGGCGTGAAAATTAATAAGGGTGTTATTGAGTTCGGTGAAGAGGAAATTAAAGGGATAGATAGTAGCTTGAGTTGTACTGCATCGGATGCGCCTCTTGTTAGTATAAAAAAGCATAATTTTGAAATTGAGTTTAGGGAAAATTGGTCGATTAAACGGAGTTGGAAAAGTGATGCTCCGAGTTATCTTCCGAATCGTCAGTTAGTTTTTAAGGACAACAAATTAAAAGATGTTGCAACGTTGAAAATTTTAGACGGTTCGGTAGAAAAGGGTTTTCTAATCGAGTACAATGAGGAAAAAATGGGTAAATCGATAGGATCCATACCAATATTTGGAATATTACAGGCTAATAAGTCCAAGATAAGACCCATTTTTGATTTTAGAAAATTAAACAATTACGTGGACGTTTATAGTGGT
>MQRK01205458.1:4629-17879 GCA_001938485.1 Girardia tigrina | reverse complement strand
TTTTAAAGTTTTAAAATTTATTAAATTTAAAAAAAATGCATCAGTAAACAAATTTAACAGATTAAATAAATGAATAAACAAGAAATTTGTTTAACTATGTGAATAATTGTCATTAATAAAAATTTTGGTATTTGTTATTCCATTCTTTTTATTGGTTTACTTTCTATATAGGTATATATACATCCATCTATATGTATCCATGGAATTTAGAAACCTGTTTTTGAAGGCTTTTCACTCAATCGATTTTCTTCAAACTTTGCACACTTACTCATTCTCGATGACAATAAATGATTATGTGAAAATTTGATCAAAAAACTTTTTAAGACCCCGAAATGGGAAAAAAACGGAAAATTAGGAGTTCCCGAAAAATATTAATTGCAAGATATCTAATTAAAAATTATAAGTAGTTTATATTAATTTCTTATTGTGTTTTTTAAATTAAAATTTTTTAAATCTTAAAAACTTTTTTGGCAAAGTAGAGTTCTGTCGGCATAAAGAATGGGATATAAAAAATTTAATTTTTTTGATTTACTAGTTTTTATATTCGATTGAGTAAAGATCAACCAATTTTACATTTCTAAACAAAACATAAAAAACAGGGATAGGCGGATGTTATTTATCCATTGTATGTGTAAATTATGGTATTTTAAAATTTCATTGTTCGTTAAACGGACTGAATTTGCAGTACAAAACCTGTATTTATAATATTGTTGTAACGTGAAACCAGAGTCAAATCAAACTGTCTCTAAAAGTATGCATTTGAATCAATTCTCTACAAATATTCCAGTTAACAACAAGCCAATAATATTAACAAATCAAAATCGGAAAAAAAGAAGCGTACGGAAGAATAATAATCGATCGCAAGAGATAATATTTAAAGCCGCCAGAATAAACAAAAGAAAACGAGTTCTATTTTCAAAACTAATAGATATAATCGCGCGCGACCTCACTCAAACACACATCGTCATTGATTGTTAGAGTCTTACTCAGTCGCTATTGATTGTTCCGGTGGAGCACTTCCTGCGGTCTTTGATGACGTGTACGTACTGAGCGCATCTGCAGCCAATTTTGTCTCAAGATAAACCCGGGCATCATTAATCCAGTCGTGAGCAACGGCACGCGGCATTCCTTTCAACAAATTGAGCAGTCGTACAGCGAGATCGAAATCCTGTCGCCAAACTGCGAGCTCGGCACTGGCGATAATCAAGTTACAATCTGGCATAGCTTCCGGATCATCGAGGTCGATCTCAGTGCAGGCTTCAATCAACTGGGCTGGAGTGACAAGGAAAATCGAACGTAGCCACGACACGAAGTACATTCCCAAACTGGCACTTGTCTCGTCAATCATCGCAACTCGACGACAGATAACTTTAAGCTTGTCAAACCGTCGAGCGAGAAGCTGCTGCGTGCAGACACCCTCCTCGACGGCACACCGCGGAACCGATTCGATGAAGACCTTAAGCACCGGCAAGGACGAGGGTTGGGCAGCCTCTTCAAACGAGGTGAGATATCGGGCAAGGGGAGGAGTTTGCGCCGGTCCAGAGAGAATGCCATGTAGGGCGTGGCACGCTACCCACATGTCTTGTGCCTCCCGGGACACCAACTCTTCGTCTGCCCGACCTTCGACTGCTGCTTCTAGTCCCTCCACCCTCATTCGCCAACCTTCTATCGACCCTCTCATTCTCTCGCGCTCCTTGATTAGCGCTTCTCTAATCAATAAATCCTGCTGTTTGTCGAGCTCTTCTTTCTGGATCCTCAACAACTGATTGATGTGCTCATTGTGTGCTGACGCCTGCCGAGTCAACGCTCGTCTCAATTCGGTTTCATGTTTTTCTTTGATCGAATCCAATTCTGAAATTTTCGAAACCTTTGCTAGCATTCGTTCCCGCTCGATTTCCCGTTCGATCCGTTCGTTCATCAGTTGTTCATCACTTTTCCGTTGTTCTGTGAGTGCTGCCTCCAATCTCACTGCCTCCATCGCTTCGAGTTCTGCGATCCGGGCCTGGAGTTGGTTCATTCGCCGGTGGGAGTGGACGATCATCGCGTTCAAATCATCAGTCGTCAATTGGTCAGATTGTTTGCGAGTCCAATTCGAGACGTTTGGTGACAGACTGCTCAACTCTTGGCGGAATCGTTCACGCCCCTGTTGTATGAGTTCTTTGTATTGATTGGTTATTTGGGCGTTGAATTGAGCCTTCTCGATGTCAGCTTGTTTTTGTTTCAGTTTGTAGCGGGTATCGACAATAAGTTGACGGCCCACTTGAATGGATGGATTGGATTGGAGATCGGGGGATTTTTCGGACTCATTCAATAGTCGCTCGAATTGATTCAGTACTGCTCTGACACCGTTAATTCATTTAATCATTATATTTAATTTTTATCATATGAATAATCATTTATTTTGGCTAATATTTTAGATATCTAAGCCAGTGATTCCCAACCTTTTACTACACGAAATATCAAATAAATTCACTGAATCCTATACTAACTATTCTTTATCAATATCTTATAAATGGTACAAATTGGAATTGTAAGTTGAATTTTTATTATATTCATATTTTTTGTTGTGCCAGTTTTACTGGAAAAGAAAGGGGTAAAAAATAACTTTCTTTTTTATGATGAAAGAAAATTATTTTTCTGTCAACATCGAATTTTTAATAGACGAATTGAGACGATTTATTGTAGGATTGCTGAATAATTTTGAGACGAATATTTGATTAGTCCAAAAGATTTATTACTAAATTTTTGTGACTAATTTTTCAGAAGAAATTATTGTTTCGAATTTATTTGTGGATTGAATTTGATTTTTTTAAAAACGAAAAATAAAAAAAAACATGATGATGATCAGTCTAAATAATCTAAAATGGGCAAAGCACTACGTTCCCGAGAGCCATATCTCTGCTACCACCTTCCGAATTTCGTGGCTACCATGTTAATCGGATGAAACAGTAGCTTTTGAAAGATAAAACAAAAATTCAATTGGAGTAAAGATATATTAGAAGTTGAACCGACTTTACTAGGTTCATTCTGAATATTAATTTATGATTGTTTGCAGTGTTTATTAAATAGAGATTCACAGAACTGTCACTTGTTACATAAATGAAAACTTATTTTGTAGATTAGAAAATTCATTCTTTCGATTCACATTACGAGCTGAAGTTCTGGGAATCTATATTGATAAAATCAAACAAATTGGACTCAACTATTCATCAATTATTATTTCAAATAGAAAAATATAATTTTACATAATATTTAGAATAGAGTTGAAAACCAAATATACATTTATTACATATTCAATGCTCATGTATAATTGATTACTCGAAGATTGTTTAAAAGTTATCGTATACTATACGATATTTATATTTAGTTTTATTACATTTTTTTATTATTTATTAGTGTATTATTCCGTTATGAATGTAAAATATCTACAAAATGTGGAATAATTTTTGAAACAATACACTACATAATTTAAATTTATATTAATATACTTATCCATCTTTCTATTTTTTAAGACTAAAATGTCTGTTTTTATTTCTTAGTAATTAATTAATTTAATTTCTTAGTAGCATCTGCTGACCCAAAGTTTGGGAATCACTGGTCTAAGAAAGATTTTTGGTGTAGAATTATTATGACTTGTACTTTTGAATTTTTTAACATTACTTTGTAATTACAAAAAAATGAAATATTTCTCACAAGCCAATATAATTCTTTGTTATCAGAGAACAATAATTCTTAAAAAAATCAAGATTAAAATGTTCTTAAACGAAAAAAAATGACTTTGACAGCTTTTGTAATCATAAGATCGTATATTTCTGAAATTTTCTTTGTCATGTACTCTTATTAAATAGTTCCCTCGTAATTTTTGACTTATTCTGTTCCGTTAGTTGTACCACAAATCACAATTAATGGTCGCGTATTATTAACATAACTAATTACTATATTGCCATGACATTTTAAAAATCATTTATCGATTTTAATAAAATTATACTTTATTCAATTCATTTGACCATAAAATATTCAAACACAATCTTATTTATGGTAAGACACATAAATGAAATATAAATAAGTTCAAAATTAAATTACTCCGAATTTCGAATGATATTACAAAAGAATGACAAATTATGCTTATAAAAATACAGAGACCATATACAAGTCGACTCCGGATAAATCGATATGCTTGGGATTTCCGAAACTTATCGAGTTAAGCGAATATCGAGATAACTGATATCCATGTGTTGAGAAAATCAGTAATTCTTCTGTACAGACATGATATACTAGAGAATGTATATATCTACAGAAGTTGATGTGTACAGTAAAAAGTGTTAAAAAGCAATAATAAACAAATAATAATTTATACTAAGTTTCAACAACAAATCATTAAAGTATAAATAAAACAATAACACAACAAATAAAATTAGTCCTTTATTCAATTAATTCACTTCACATTTTTAATAAGCAGCTCAGACATTATAAGTACTGAGTACTTAATGTTTGCTTCACTCTAGCAGAGGCAGATTTCTTGACAAAGTTTATAAGTCCGTGAGCCATGTTCCCTTGATTTGTCGTTACATCACCAGACTGGAGAACGAATCTGTGAAGTTTTCTGGCTACCAGCAGCGCTTCGTTTAACGATACATTGAGATCTATGTCATCATCATTGATGTTGCTTCAATCATCACTAACTGATAGTAGTAACTTTTGATGCTTAGAAACTTACTTCAGTATATCACCATCAGTGATTTCCCCTATCACTTGGACGTCATCAACTCAGCACCAACGTTTCAAGGAATGCTTAATAGATTACGCAGTCTAGTGAAAATGTTGTCGAAGTCATTATTGTTTTCGTAAGGTTTAGGATCACGTTCCTCTCTATTAGTGAAACCAGCCTCACGAAAACAGTTGGTAATAGTGCTCAATTTCACCAAGTCCCATGATTCGCGGAAAAGTATTATTGCATCCAGAAGGTTGAAACAGAAGTCAATATTCTCATCGTGTGATCTGAGGCGCTTTAAAGCAAGTTTTATACGATAAATGTGCTTAACGTTTTTGAGTGCGTGCTGTTGTATTTGCAGGGAGGAAGTGAAGCGCGATGTGTTTTAAATCCCTGATGTAAGGGTTGGTGGGACAATTGTCAACGATTAGAGCTACTTGTCTTGCCAAGATGTTGTCCCATCGTTGAAGCTATTCTCGGAAGATTGTGCCAGTCATCCAGGATATTCTCAAGGAAAATATAATCTGGATAAAATTTTTCAACATGAAGTCAAAATATTTCATGCAAGAATATCAAAGAAAAAACGTATGTCTGAACTTAGGCATTTCGCCTAAGAAAACAAGATAAATACAGTTGTCTTTACGTACTTTGTATGTTTAATTTAAGATAAATATGATTATTGTTTGGGCAACACTTTTCTGTGGATGTTAGAGTTGGTGGCGAAATTAGAAGAGATTATATTAAGCGCTATAGGAGTATGCTGAAGATCATATGAAAAGAAAAGAAAACAAATAACTTCATCTGGTAGACAGTGACAATCATACTAGGTGAAAGACTGAATCAATAGAAATGATCATCGAGAGAAGAAAGCTGAAATTCAACAGACATCAGATAACGAAACAAGCACGTGTAAAGGTTATGATTGAAGGAAGAGTTGACGAAGAAAGAACAAGATGAAAACCAAAGAGAGAATAGGTAGACGACTGAAAGAAAAGAGCGGATGGAACCCGAATTTTTGTGAAAAGCGGCTGTAAATATAGAACAGTGACGAATGCTTGTATATAAATAAGATCAAACAATTAAGGTCCAAAAGAAGATGTTTAATTAAAATTTACATTTTCTTATACCTTGGTTTGTACAAAAAATTATTACACCCCGAAAATGTATCCAATAAAAAAAACTACTATCATATACTAAAAACTACTAACTTATAATTAGTTTCATTGGTTATTTATCAGAGTAATGATTACGCAAGCAATACAATCAAAAAGTAGAAAAAGTTCCTGTCTTCAATTTGAAATATTAGATGATTTGTTTGTGAGAGAGTTTAATTTGATTTCTGCAAACCGATGATGAAAGAAGAGGATTGTTTATACTTATGAATATTTCTTGAATATTGTTGTTCAGCAATTTTTTAGCAGAATGTCTGCACTTAAAAAGTTTTATGCCAGTTTAAGAACAAAACACTTTCCTTTTTCATTTTCTTTAGTTAATTTTGGTTGATTTTTGAGTGTATTTATTGCCGTTGAGTGCTTTTATGGGCTTTCTATGAGACTCTACATTGAAAATCTTGGCGAACCATATATTAACTTGAAAAAGTTTGCAAAATATATTATTTAAAGAATTAAGTTTAAATTATGATTGGTACAAATGAATAGTATTTCTTGCTGTCGTCTTTATGACCACCTTTAACAAACTATAAAAAAATACATTACTCGAAAATCAAAACTTAATAACCTTCAAAAATGTTTAAATAAATATTTAAACAAAATTTAAATAATACAATTTTATGATGAATTCCATTTATATCAGACTTAATAATCTATTAAACTAAATATAATTTGACTTTATTTGTTTGGAATTTCTTTTATACATTTTTCTTAAAGAATCCAATTAATATTACATTTTAAATAATTTTATATAAAAATAAATATACGGATTTTTTTACGTAGGTCACCCTAAATGTCACTGCAGCGATTAATGTTACTAGAATAACTATTATCATTTAAGTATATGAAAGTCAAAAATGACGAGAGGTAATATTTAATAACTTTTATTACATTTCCAATTATTTTTTTAATGATTTTGTTTCATCTAAATCTTTCCAAAAGCTGTAAAAATCCACAAAATAAAAAATAAAAATAAATTTTCACTGTTTAAATAAATAAATAGTGAAATTTTTATCTAGATAAAACAACGCCATTTGAAATAATATTTATTAATGATATTGCACTTTCGACGGCTTCTATCATTGATTATATACTTTTCTCTGTAATATATATTAAAAATATTCACAAAAATCAAACAAATTATCAAATCTCGACAATGTTTCCCCTTGATTATTTAGGTTTTACTCAGCACATATCAGAAATGATTACATAAATCAGCAAAAAAAGTAAAGAGAAAATATTAAGCACTCTTGAAAAGCTTTTCAAAAGGGCGACAAAGAAAAACGTTAGTCCGAACGAGAAACTTTTTGACATTAAGTAGGCGTTCCACTCCAAAAATGATCACATCTATTCAAAAGATCTATCAGATCGGAGAGCTGTTAAGAGAGTTCAAAAATCGAAAGCCAATGTTTTGGATAGAATCTGCGCAACAGTAAAAATACCTATGGTTTTTATTGACTAAGTGCTGAAAATTAACAGTAACACGTACTGGGACATGCTTGCAGAGCGTCGTTTCCCGTTAGTGAAGCAGCATTTCACCGACGTATGGTGGTACTTTTTAAAGGATAATACACCATGGCATCAAAGTCGAACTTTATATGTTCTTAGAAACTCTATGAAACCAGATTGAATAATAGTCGCCATGCTCACCAGACTTGAAGCGTATAGATCCAAATGTTGAATTGTTAAAATGAGCTGAAATTTTAATATGAAATTAGCATTGAAACTTTGTGAAAGATTATAGATGAATTTCCTAATCGATTGAAAGAATTCGTAGAGACAGATGGAGGCAATTTGGAATAAAAGTCATTATTTATTAATATAAGTGATTGTTATTACTTTGTTTGGAACAAATCTTGAGAAAAGGCGTTTAAAACAGAACATATACATCTATGTTTCATTTATGTAAAGTCATCATATAGTAAAACTACTTTTTGTAGTAAATCAACTTTAAAGTTTATTCGAGTTTTTTTATTAAAATTCAAAGCAAATATTTTGTTTAAAATAAAAAACTAATAAAAACTTTGAAAAGGTTTCCGACAAAATTTTTTATCAATGCAATATTTACATAAAGGGTGCGATTAAAAAACGCTTCATTTTTAGTTTAAAATGCTTTAAATTTTTCGTCAAATTTAAACATTTTAGCAAAAAAATTAGTACTTTTGAACTCAATATTTTAATTTGTAAACTATCAATATAAATAATTTTCAAATACCTTCAAATCAATTGTATGTTTAACGTTGGAATGACATTAAAGGACCACGCCGATGCCATGAAGTGTGTCAGGAGAACTGTGACGAAAACCAAAATCAATTTTAAAAAGATAGATAAATCCAGAAGAAAGCCTGGAACTGAACGACTCAGATAAATCCAGACAAAAGTCCTGATTAAGTCTGTTCTATGAGGAAGATTGCCAAGGAGGTCGGAGTAAGCAATTAAACGATCCGGGAGACGGTGAAGAAGGATCTTAAGGTAAAATCAAGGGCCAGAATAAAGATATAGCTGAATTCACAAACCAGAAAGAAACAAAACTGCATAAATGATAGAAGTTACTCTGAATTTTTTTTAAAAAAGGAATGGCTGTCACCATCATAACAGATAAGGGAGGACCCAAAGGATGTCCCTGATAATGTTAAACATACATACCACCAGACAAAGAACCCGGCATCCGTTGTAATGTTTATAATGATCTTCTTTGATGATAAAATCTTCAGGTCTTCTTTAAAAATAATGAAAAACTGACGAAGGAGGTATTTCTAGAGGTTCAAAAGAATAAAGTCAAGCCTTTGAATAAAACGACATAAAGGAGGCTAATGTTGTGCTCGACTTACCAAAATTAGCTTAAGAAAAACAACTAAAATTTCTGCTTCAAAGCAATGAGGTTAGCCAGGTTTCTGACTTTATATCCCTTGGATTATTTAATATTGGCACATGTAGAGGCGACAACCTGGATTTATCCCTATGTATACACCAACAGCTTTAAGAAGTCTATTTCCAAGGATTGCACCAAAATGTTAGAAGTATATCCTACAACTTACTTAAAATCTCGACTCGTCTTAAGGCTGTAATTAGTGCTGAATGAAAACACTCTAAATAATTATAGTTCTTACTCGCGTTCCAGATTATGTTATGCTCATGAAGTGCTATTCTAATAGTACGCTGGATGTGGTTTAAAGATGGTTGGTAATATAGTGATAAGCTACATGTAAGTTATCGTACAAAGTCGCAAACCGAGAAAAAAAATCAATAAAATCAGAAATTAATTATTGATTTTGGTTTATCGTTTGGTAAGATTCCCAATAATTTGGCCCGTCATCTTTGTTTGAAATCTAGTCCAAACTCAATTGGTGTTTTACCAAATCAAGGTTGTGTTATTGTCGGTAAAAATATCTTTCAATTGATGATCAATGGAATGGAGTGTACTAAACAAATCAAAGCCGAAAATACTTCATTAAACTCAAATTTTTTTCATATTATTTTCTTATCATTCTTAAATGGTTGCTTTATGTTTCACAAAGAAATTGATCTGTAATTATTGTACGAAAAAAAAATATTAAAAAAATTAATTAATTAATCCCTTAATCATTCAGCGGCTGGAGTGTACGTTTTCACACATAACATCAATCAATTAATAAATTGATACTTACACTTTCACATGTAAATTAATTTCAATGAAATTTGTTAGGTGTCTTGAGTACTTCTGCGAAATTTCAAGACTAGAGCCTCGTGGGAATTATCAAATCAAGGGTCGGATTTTATATATAACAGAGACATGAAAAGATTGTACTATCCATTTTCATTGATTACCATGGTGTAATGTCGAATTACGAAGGAACAATATTACTTGGGTGGGACAAGTCCTTTACGTGATGCGATTCGCTTAAAAAGATAAGATTTATGGCAAATAATAAGTGGACTTTACTGCACGGTGACGCTTCCACTCACACCACCATCGCTCCTCGTGATTATTTTAGAGGTGAAAGAAATAGCACGAAGTGAAAGTGTATTGTATAAGTGCATCATATAGGATGTGGAATACCTTAAAGTACATACGATAAATAGAGGTGATTGGACTTGAATTTCCTACTACTTATTACTCATAAAAAGAATTTTGCAAAAACCTGCAACAAGTGATATGATTGTATGTATTATCTCATTAATTAAATACTTTTACAAGTGGCGTTATTTAATCTTTTTAAAAAATATCGATAAATAATAGAATTCGGCATATTTTTCAATTACAATAAACCCTGTTCAATATGAACACTAGCCTTCCAATGTTTACAAATTTATTATAAAAAGATAATATGAACACTTATCAACATAACAAAATCAAAGATTTCACAAAAGATGAATTTATTACGGCTACAATTACAAAATTTTTATTTCTTTGACACATAATAAAGTGTGTGATTTTCAAAGATCGAATCTCATATTTTGTTCATCTTATCAGGAACTTCAGCTAGGAAATATTTTTTTGCTTTTTTCGCATACTCATTGGCTTTGAATCCGGTTATTACTTCATCTTCTTTCACCTCTTTTAAAGAATTATCATTTGTTTTTTTTTCATTTTCAAAACTTTTCTTCTAAATCAAACCAGAGATGTTCGTCAAATTTTGGATTAATTTCAAAATATAGAAAGTGCTCACATTCAGCATTCACTTCTTTAACATACGCATTTTTGAAAGACTTGGTGAAACAATTAGAAATAGTCACAGGTTTTACACTACTCCATGCTTGATATAAATCAACCGTTTTGCACAATATTTTTGTGTAGTGTTATTGTCGAAATTAAAATTCTTTGATATGCTCAAAAATTTCTTATAATAATCTTTAAAACTTTTCATAATACTTTGATCAAGAGGTTTAATAAGAGAACGTACTTGATGGGAAAAGAATAATTCGATATTACTCAATTCCAATCATTTGAGTGAATAGGTGCGTTATCTAACAATAATTAAATTTTCTGATTCTTTGCTTTTATTATATTATTTAAATCATTTAATCAATCTTGAAAAATTGTCCAAGACATCATCCAAGATTTTGTATTGAAACAATAATAAATAGTTAATTTTTCTATATCGAATATGTTAAAACAATGAGGGTTCTTCGACCTGCCTATTACTAAAGGCTTTTCATTTTCTTCTAACATGGTTGCTCCGAATATTATATTAATTTGATCTTTAGAAAACTTAACACTTATCTTGTACTCTTAAGAAATTGTTTATGTTCTGTTTATTGAACATTTCCAGAACATTCCAACTTCGTCACAATTATTAACGTTTCTATCTTAATAATCATTAAACTCTTTTATATATAATTCCTTAAAATTAAGAACAGACCTTTTATCTATGGTTTTAGATTCTCCAATAATTCTTTTCAATGATATCATATGTCTGGAAAAAAATTAAGCCAACCATTTGATGCTTTAAAATCATGATTTTTTAAGTGATTTGCTAATTGCTGTAATATATCACCACTGACACTTATATTTCTTCTCTGGGTCTGGAAGCATTCAACAAGATGGTATCAATTTGATATCCACTACGTAAAAATGTTTTTCGTTTTTGTTTGGTATTCAAGTATAAATTTAAAATGGAGTCTAAGATTATACTTAAGATTTATACAAGTTAATTTTGATGATAGAAAGCATTGAGAACAATCTTTATCTTCGTCGAATAATTTTAACATTTTTGATTCTCTTCGATACTTAAATTCTTTCTCTTTCGTTTTGAATTAATGTTTTTCGTCTTTGTAAAAGACAGTTAAAAATTAAATATTTAAACAAAAAAATCGTATTAATTATTGATTTATTTTACACTATTTTTTGTTATTTGTTCAAAATAAACAGTGTTCGTATTATAAAACATAATTTCCCATGAAAATCATATGATTTCTAATAATTTTAGACTTAAATGTTCATATTAAACAGGATTGACTGTATTTTGTAAAATTTTCAATAAAGTTTATTTTAATTTTTTAAAAAATAAATTTAAATAATTATTCAATTAATATATTATTATTATTATTATTATTCATTCACTCACTCGACTCGCTTCATTTCCGATTCGGATTTATTTTTGGCTGAGTTCTGTTGTTGTGAGGTTGTGTTGACGTCTTCCCAAGGATTCGGGATGGTTTTCTGGTGGTTTATAATTATTATAAATAGGAATAACACATATTTATTTACTTATATTTTACTTATGTTATAACGGTGACGCATTTATTGATGTTTCACATTAATTTTGTATTGTTTTTTTTTGTAATTTTCAGTGATTATGTTATTTTGGTGGATTAATGCGACCATTAATAAACGCATTTGAGTATCATGTAAAATTATATAAACGTTACCCTTGATAATTACTCAAGTGAAAAAATAAAAAATATACTAGAAAAAAGTTATTTATTTTTATTGTTATTTGAACATTTATGGAGAATGCTTTACATAGGTCTCGTTCGCATAATACGTAACGCGTAAAAATGACTTTTTAGACACACCCTCCCTCCCTGTAACAGACCGTAACAAAACCATGAATCCCCCTTCGCCCTATAGACGTAACGTAACATATTTTTTTTTCCATATAAAAATAATAGGTTAAACTTATTATCATAAACATGGTCGGTAAAGTGTCATAATCATAAGTTTCTGGCCTAATATTACAATGTTTTTCGAACTATTACATCAGTTTTGCAATCAATTAAGTCACTATATTTTTTTAAATTAAAAGCCCATGTCAAATTCATATGGTTTACAGAGCAACTTAATCCAAAATACCGAAAATGAATCGGTTTCTGAAAATTTGGTTAACGAACAACAGATATCAAACCAAAGAATCACAAGAACACCTGTAACACCAGAGTTGCGAAAGCGTGCAATTGCTCTTACTCTTGAAGGAAACGGTAATGGTCATATTTCAAATCTTCTTCGACTTCCACGCACAACTATTGTAACAATAGTGTCAAAATTTTATGCCACTAGTCAAGAAGAAGCAAAAATACGAGGAGGAAACCACAGAGGGAAACTGACATACATACACAAGGAAGTTGGGTGGATGATGATTGTCTAATTACTTTAAAAAAACTAGCAGTTTTAATGCATGATGAATTCGGAATTACTGTTTCTATATCAACTATAGACAGATGTTTGTGGGAATTCCATTATACGATTAAAAAAATCTTACCTATTCCAGAAGCGCGCAATTCAGAACGTATTATTGAATTAAGGTTTTTATATTCACAAGAATTTCATCGTTTAGAGCAAATAACTCCACTAGAGTCATTTTTGTTTCTAGATGAAGTGGGATTTAAAGTTTGTACAAGACCTAAAAGAGGAAGGTCGCTTATTGGGTTACGAGCAACAACATCAGTTC
>MQRK01205452.1:24298-50248 GCA_001938485.1 Girardia tigrina | reverse complement strand
TCGGTTTCCAATAGATATCCTAAAACTAACATTAACAATCATTCCAGTTCAAATTCATACTTATCATCAACCTTCTCATTCAACGAATCAATTATCCTCTTAATTTTTGAACGAAATCTCCCAAATGGATTTTTTCTTCAGACAAGAAAATATAATTCTGAAAACAATCAATTATCCACTGTATCACAAACAAATCACAACTACGAGCTAATGGCTCTAACATGTAAGTCAAATAATTCTCATTCATTCATTTAATTATCCTATAATATTTGGACATTATTGAAGTTATAGTAATTTAATTCCCTTATTTTGTTGATCCCACTCTCTCACTTGTTCCTTGTAAAACGTTTTTTTGTTCCATCTATTCTGTTAAATACATTTTTTCATATTAATCTAATTTTTAATACTATTTTAAAAATGAGTTTTCAGGCGATAATTTGTTCTTTACCTGTAAACTCGTTTTTAACATAAATGATTATAAAAATTTGTTTATCAAAAATGATAATTACTCAAAAAAACAGTAAAAAATATTTTACAATATATGTTACTTACCTCTTCACGTTTTGTACTGGTCGCTTCAACTTGACACTATACCCGCCAATGATATAGACGTATTGTCTATGAGAAACACAAGCAAACTCTTTTAAATTGTGAATAGGAGTCCAAATTTCCAGTTCTGGTCTTCTCGATAAAACATCAAAAGATAGATTAAATCGCAATACATGTCCAGTTCCTGAGCGAGATAAAACGAACAAATGATCGATTCCATACTCGGTTTCCATGAGAGATAGAGAGAGAATGTTGTCACATTAACTGAATATTAATGAGTGAACAAAACAATTAGCTTTCATCACAATCGCGTGCAAACTATCACAAATTATTGATGCTCAAATCATATACACAAGTGTCATTGAAACGTTTATAAATCTGATAAATATCACTCATTGAAGCAATTTAAAGAGTAATTATCATAGTTGTATTATCACTATTAAAAAAGAGAAAAAATTAAACTCAATTGTTTACACAAGTTCCTAATATTTGTTTACTGAAATTATGACACGTCCAAAGACACAGAAACCCAAAGGAAGCAAAACTCAAACAAAGCATACTTTATTTTTTAACACAATAGATTAGCAAGAACAAATCCACACTGTCTATTTGGCGGCGGCAGCGATTTTTTCACGAACTAAATAAAATGCAGAGACCAAAGCAGCAGATTGGAGTTTTTCCGAGCAACCAAGAGAAAGTCTCTTTTCGATTTCAGCTAATTTTATCATCAAATCCATCTTAGCGTCGTCGGGAAATTTTACTGAATAGAATGTTTATAATTTATTTTTGTTGGCAAAAATATTGTTAAATTATAATGATCAATCGAAGCTGTCTAGTAAATTAAAGGAGTTTCCCTTTTTACATAAAACAATTCCTGTTTAATTGACAGATTAATTTGGCCGGAACAGTGACATATTCTTGTATAAAATAACTAACAATAGAAAATATCTGTAAATATGAGACTCGTTTTAAGACTCCATATGTAATCGCAGTTTTTAAATAAATTCAATGGAAAAATTTTGTCTAAATTAAATATAAAAAAATCTAAATGTAAAATTTTTATTCATAGTTATTCAAACTTCTTCCTTAGTGGCAAGCTTACCTATGTATTTTAAAAGTAGTTTCATTATTAAATACATATTTTATATTAAACTGATATGTTTTCATATTAAATCGATATTTTTTTCACATTAAATGTTAATATTAATGTCATAATTGAAGTATGATTTTTTTTATAAAAAATTGCCGATATATATAAATATATATATATATATAACTGTCTGTTTGCGCATCTCATGACAACAGTCTGACCAAATGTAACCAAACTTTCCATAAAACTTCTTCCTACACAAGAGCAGGTCGAAGTCAAGTATTTTTTAAAAAAAAATGTTCCTTCAGGGAAACCACTGAGTTATTCTTTCCATTAAGCCTTTGTCTGTTCGATATGCGTTTGAAGACTAGATTTGACCAACTTTCCAAAAATCTTTCGTTGAAAAAAGAGTATCTGGACACTCAAATTTTAGTTTTAACCTTCCATCTACCAAAAAACATTACTTAAAACTCCAATGGATACATGACTAAAACTAATGAATAAATAAGCTGATTTTTCACTAAAAATGTATTACTTCGTGACCGGAAAAAAGCGCACATGGAAAAAACGTATTTTTATAATACCAATTGAATTTAAAAGAAAACAAATGCAATAGAAAATAAGTAGTATTTCATAAAGTCTAAAATTTATTCAGAACCGACAGAAAAAAAATTAATGGACAGAAATATAAACTACTGTAGATTAGCTATTGTCTTAAATAAGATAACTTGTCCTCTGTGTCATGATATTTTTTCACTGAACTGACTATAATCGCATGGAGTTTTCTGTTCAGTGATATCAGACCGTGCGGGAAATACCGCATTGCGGGAAGTTTTGTAAAGCAGCGGTAAATGCGGGAAAAATGGATCAGAGCGGGATTTTTTTCCATCGTTTAAAGGATAAATGTTTTGTCATGTTTTTTTCTTAATGTGAATGGAAAAAGTATCACCTTCCATACTTTTTATGATAACTTATACTATTTATAACCCCCCAATGTTTTTCCTTTTAAAAAAATCGTACATAAACTCATCAGTTAACAATATTTTTAAAGTAACTATGATTTATAATCTACGCTTTTCTGTTTCCTAAATAAATAATTTCTGATATGCTGACTGTGTATTAATTTATCTTATACATATGCAACAGTTATGTTTGACTTCTAGAGAAAATAAATATCCGTATTGCGTTTTATTTATGTTTTCTACATTTTTTGTAATAACCTATTTCCATTTTTCTGAAGGAATTATTTAGAAATAAATACCAGAGATCAGGATATTTTTGAATCAGTCAAATTCCTCTGTCATCTATCCATACAAATGTAACAATTCGTTTTGCTTTAAAGATAGAACAGTTTAACTGCGTCTTAATGTTTCGTTTGTCCTAACGTCATTAATCGTATGTAAATTAGTACGTATTGATGTTTTTATGAAAGCTACACTAAACATCAGATCTAGCGGTTTAGATTTACCTAAGTTGCTCTTTGTTTATAGAGCCATTTCTATTTGATTGGGTATTTGGGAGGAGATTGTATATGATTTCCATTGGGGGGTACAACATTCCGTACATAGTAGCATTGTGACATGCGGGAAAATTTAAAAACTAATCGCTGGTATCACTGTTTGTTTTATTTCATTTTAGTTGTTTTTTTAAATTTTACAAACTTTGTTGGCAAAGTAGAGTTTTGCCTGCATAAAGAATGGATATAAAAAATTTAATTTTTTGATTTACTAGTTTAATTCTGAAAAAATTTTAGCTTTCTGAAAAATAAATCTTTATTCAATTGTTTTTTTCATAACTGTCGATCAGTTTCTCCTAAAGCATTCATTATGATTTTATTAAGACTAAATAAGTTCTTTCATCGGATCTTTGTTTCCTAGTTGTTCATTTTCAGTTTAACATTCAATCAAATAATTTGTCAAATCTGAACAGTCGTTTTATATTAAGGATAAAATTCTTTTTTAGAATGTCTATTGAATAATGATTTAAGTGGATTTGATTCGAAAGCATTTACAGTACAAATATTAATTCTTTTAAAATGTGATCTAAAAATTTTCAAAATAAGGTTACACAAACCACCACTAGTCCTTCTTAAAGTCGGTCTTCATTCGAAAAAAGTTATGCTTTGTATATGGTGTAATTTCAAAGGAATTATGTATTATGAGCTCTACCAAACAACCAGACGATGAGTTCAGACAATTAATGTTCTCAAATGGATGAATAAAGACAGCGATCCAGGAAAAAACGCCAGGAATTAGCGGACAGGAAATTGTTGTGTTACTTATACCAGACTACGGAGACCGGAAAAAAGAGGCCAAGGTTAAAGAGACATGAAAAAGAGACCATTATAAAATTCTAGTAAATTTTAGAAAAATTCAAATAAAATTCAGAAAAAAATATTAAATTCAAAAGAATTTTAGAAAAAAACTCTATTAAATTTTTGAAAAATGAAACAGTTACTGAGACAATTCAGTAATTAGTAAATATTTTAAATAAACTCTAATAATAAATGAACATAATCACAATTGAACTTTTTTATAAGTTCTATTTGAATTTTACTAAAATTTACTTGAATTTTATAATTTTATGTGGTCTCTTTTTTCCGTCCTCTCATTTTACGTGGTCTATTTTTTCCTTAGTCTCTTTTTCCCTAGTCTCTTTTCAATGATATCTTATATTCTGGTCTCTTTTTTCCGGGAATTCCAGACCACATGTCTATTTTACTACGGAAAAGTTGTTGGATCTTGGCAGTGATATACTACCCCAACCATTATATTCTCCGTAATTATCCATCCGAATATAACGTATTTATGTATTAACGACAAGAATATTGTCTCTTTAGATGTCGAGAAATCTCACATGAGAAGTTTTCGAACGATGGAATTTTCCAGTTTCAAGAAATATTGAAAAGAATTGTAGAAAGAAATGGTGTATATATTGATGATTAATTACACGTCTTTACAATTTAAATTCAGCTGATGAATTTTTATTAAAAATTGTTACAAACTTTACGGGCAACCCAATAATAAATCAATTAAAATATAATATAAAATCAACCTTTAATAAGCATTTTAACCAACTCTGTAATTATATCGTTCAGTGCAATTGATTTGTCCAAACGAATATCGGTTAATTCTGAAGACCAAAAATAAATATTTGACTCTTTCTGGGTGACAATAAACTATTTACTCGACAAGCAACTGCATACATCTTCATTGAGTAAAATATTTAAGATAAGTTTCATATCATTAGGATGTGGTTGTCCGATACAGCTGTAGATATTCGACTCGTTTACAGCATCGAATGACATTGATGTACTCTGCAGAATGTTTATTGCCTGTCTCATATCTCCGTTTGAAAGTCGAATTAATGCCTCAACTCCATCGGGACTAACTTGAACCCTTTTAACATGTATGTTGATTATTATCATTTTTTAAATATTTTCTTTCAAATAAATCATCTTTTACCGATAAATTTAAGTTAAAATTTAAGAAAAATGAATTTTAAATTTAAGAAAAATGAATGAAATTAATAAAAGAAGACGTAACATTTTAATTTTTACAATCTGAAGGGATCATATTTATGTCTATTGAGCATCGGAAATAAAGAGAGGTGAAATATATGGTCGTACTAGTACTTTTGATTCACATTAACCCCAAAGAAGAGTACATAGTTAATATATTTTGATAGTTAATAAGGCAGAATATCGTATGAATTAATTTTTTTGGGCCATGAAATTAATAGTCACTGTTTTTTAAAAACAATTCATGTACTTAATTTAGCAAAAATGGCTTCTCAAAATACATAATTTACAAAATACCATAAAAAGTTACGCTTTTAATAATTTTATTTATATTAAGGAAAAGAAATTGGTCTTAAAAAAAAAAGATTGGTCTTAATATAAAAGCAGTTTTCGATTTACTTATCAGATTTGTGTCCATCAAAAGCCAACTGAAAGCGGTTTCGACCTTACTTAGAAAAAGCAGAAAAATTTTAATGATTCCTATCAAATTGAATATATTTGGGAATAAAATTAAGGGTTTATTAAAAGCATACTTGGTACCCAGTTAAAATTTTTTAAAAAAGTCAGTACTGGGTAATTTTACCAAAAATTTTATTTCTTGGTCAGTATTAAGTCACAACTTGGTAAGTACTGGGTTAATGAATATTCTAAGACATAATTTTAATAGAAAATATTAATTAATTATATATATATATAAAAGAGATAATCAAATATTTTTATCATAAGTGCAAAAAGTTCGAATTCTAAGCTTTTCAAAGCATATTTTTGACTGTCTACCACTTGACAAATAGCCAAAAATAGATAACATTCTTTCAACCGAAGCCGATGTTGCTTGTATGGACAAATACTCCATCACATCTCTGCAAATATTTGAGTATTTGTCCTTGTTTTGTGTTCAAAATTATATTCCTTCAACGTTGAAAGTTGTATCAACATCTGAACCCATAGATTCAAATGTTTAGATTGTTAAAGTAGTTGCAATTATCAATGGTGCATTCATATCCATCAAAGCATCTCTTTCTGTTTCTGAAAAGTATTATCAAAAAGGGGCTTGTCTTTTTGGACCACGTTTCATTTTGAATCAAAAACTTAAAACAGATGAAAGAAAAAAAATTCTTTTTCATCTATTTAATTTTCTTTTTCTTTATTTATTTTTTATTAATTTATCTATTTATTTTTTTTAAAATATTACTAATTTTTGACCTAGTTGTGACCAAATACTTATCCAATAAATTTCACAAACCGGGTCAGTACTGGGTCAGTCATTTTTACAAATTTTGGAACTGGGTAGTCGGTAAGTACTGGGTCACTGGGTAGTGTATACCAAGTATGATTAAAAGACTAATAAATATGTACTAAAGATCAATGGAGTTCCTTTAAAATCGAGTCTTCTGTAAAATAAAATTAAAAGATTCTTTGTAAAAGAAGTGTCCATAATTCATGAATTATGGTCTCAACTCGTTAGAACACCCTTCGTTAAATCTCCACTCTCGCTAACCGCCTAGAAATTCCTGGAACCGTTGTAAATACTATTGAAAATCCCTTTGAACCGGTACTCCCTCGAAGTCCGCCATCCGCCAATACAAAATAAGAACACAAATATGTGGATCCCTCTTCAAACCACCAAAATGAGTGTAAGATGAGTTTTTGTAAGATCCCCTTTGAGAAAAAAATGTGAAGATAATGGAAGTTAGTTTTGGATATTAATGATGTAAAAGGAATTAGTGATGCCTTGAAAAATATGAATAAAATTTTATTTATCTATCGTAACACGATATGTTAGAGTTTTAAGACAAAGTCATCAATATGAAATGGACAACAATATTAAAGAAATTATCAGGATCAAATTACTCACATTAATAGATTTTATAAAATGTCAGAAATAAGTAATATTAATGGTAGTTGATAGCTATATAATTCACTGAAACCTCGATAATCCGCCAAAATATGGCGGTTCAAGAGGGTTTTGTTAAATCGTCATTTTTTTAATGAACCAAGTGTGGCGGCTTAACGAGTTGAGACTGTATAAAGATGATATGTTCCAGACTACAGCACAATTTTGGTCACAGTATTTTGACACAAAATGGATAAGAAATTTAACGCCCCTACAATGACTAAATTGCAAGACATGGAAAGTCATTATTGAAAAAGTGGTAAATTTATATTGCAAAAATTTTATTGTCTTTAAGAGCTAGAAGTAATTATGTTGTAAACAAATCTCAAAGAGTTAAATGTAAAAACAGAAATTTCCGTCAAAACAAATTATATTATATTTTCAGTTAAAAACCATCAATAGTTTTTCGGTAATTTCGTGATTTCTTTAACCATAATAATAATTATTTCAAAAATTTCTCGGTAAAAGAATCATTTATTTTTTTAATAGAATTTTTACTTTTCTTCGTTAATTATATGTAGCAATCTCGGTTGAATTTGATCGAGTTTCAATGGAGAAAAACGAAACCGAGTGCAGCGAGATAGAATGGCAGGAATGATTTTATTTTGATAATTGCATATCAAACAAAATCGCGTTGATTCGGAATATTTTTCGATTACTTCGGAGCGAACATTGAAAATATAATTTAATTTAAACTCAATTTAAAAAACCAAAGAATTTAAGCTAAATACATTTGAAGGATTTTCGGTTAATAAAAATAAGTAAAAGCTAATTAGGATCATGTTGTATAAATATATTGATTAAGTAATATGAAAATTAGATTAAAACAGAGTTTTTCATTTAGTTTTGACAATTTTTTAAATGGTTTTGACGATTTTCCGAAATTAATTTTATAAGTTTTCTTCCTTGAAGCAAGATTCTTAGTTCTACCTTTGGAACAGTAAAATAAAAAAATTAAATTGCAAAAACATTTTCAATATAATTTGACTAACAAAAGTTCAAAAATCTTTTATAATTCATTAAAAATCAAACTTAAAAAATTTTATAATGTGATGCCTAAATTTCCGACCATTTTCAACTAAAGCTATTTATTTTTTAAAGCAAAGTGGTGTACGATTAATCATCATAGAATTCACCATTAGCATCTATGGTCTTTTGCCATTTTTGTGGCAACAAATAGATGCTTTTGGCGAAAAAGTCTTCATCTTTCGAATCAATGAAGTCATCTATGCATTTCTTGACTTCATCGTGTGTTTTGAAATGTTGTCCAGATAATGATGGAGAGACCGAAAAATATGTCGAAGCCAAGTTCGGTGAATAGGGCGCATGCGGAAGAACCTCCCATCCAAGAGCTAAAATCAAATTTTTCGTCGCCGACGCAACATACGGTATAGCGTTATCATGCAGCAGTATGACCTTGCGTCCACTATAAGGCCCACATATTTCTTTAACTCGATGATTTTTGCGGTCAGATTAGATAGCTGATCACAATAGTGTTGTGCGGTAACCGTTTGCCCGGGATCCAACAGCTCATAATAAAGAAGGCCCTTCATATCTCACCATATACACAGAAGGACCTTGTCATGAAAATTGCGTTTGGGGGTAGAGGTTGATTGAGTTCCGGGGTCTATCCATTGTCTCTTTCATTCTGGGTTATCAAAATACGTCCCCAGTGACGATTCTCCATTAAAACGATTTTCTTAGGTGGTGGTTGAGGTGAGCAATGGTGACATTCCTCCTATCGTCTTTGTTTCGAGAAAAGAGAGCATGTGGGACCCATCTTATTGTTTTCTGCACCTTTCCTAGAGCTTTCAGACTCCGTAGGAGTGTCGAATGGTTTACATTGACGCGCTTGGCCAGTTCACGGGTTGACTGTCAATCATCCTCTTCTAAGAGAACCAAAAGATCTTCGTCCTCCATGTCTTTCGGTCTACCACTTCGTGGATCGTTCTCCAGGTTGAATTCGCCCTTCTTGAACTTGGTGTATCATTCTTTGATCGCTGTAAGACCAACAGAACTTGTACCATATGCTTCATTAGCTTGCGACTTCTTTTTGTCAAGATTAAACATCAATAATATACAGTCGCGTATATGATTTTTATTGGCATCCATTTCCAGAATAATAAAAAAATAAGCACGTGGATTTTGAGGACAATTAAAGAAGTATATCCCTTTTTATCAAAATAATGCATCGACCCAATAAATGTTCTTAAATCATTTTATAAATTTTAAAAACCATTTGAAAAATTTTCAAAACTGAACGAAAAACCTTTAAATATAAAATAAAAAACTATTTGAAAAAAAATCATTTGGATTGATATTTTTTAAATCAGAATAACTGAAATAAAATAATCAGGAAAAATGATTTCGTTTCAAAAAATTAATCAAAAAATGAAATATAAAAATAAATGATTAAAACTAAAAAATCGACAAATAATAAATAAATTTTAGGAAAAATATTATAATTCTTAAAAAATATAAAAAAATAACTGACAATAAACAAATAAATAATAAAATTAACGTTATTATTATGCAAATAACACAAATCATTTTCCGAAAAAACATGATTTAAAAAATTAACAAAACAAATATAAATTTCGAGTAAAATACTATTAATAAAAATTAATTAATTTTTGAAATATAAAATACTTTTTATCTTTAATTTTAAATTTTAATTTGAAAAAAAACAGAAGATCAATACTGCGTCTTAGAGCGTTCTGGGCATCCTTGGTCATAGCGTCCGCTTCATCGAGAATTATCAACTTGAATTTGCCTCGGTAGAGAGTTTGAGTGGATGCAAAAGTCAAAATATCGTCCCGAACCACACCGATTCCACGATCGTCTGACGCGTTCAGCTGCACAAGCGATTATCAACAAACACACAAAATATAGACATAATTTTTTTGGGTCCCATGAATTTTTACAATATATTCAATGAATTTTTACAATATTTATGTTATGTCGCATTTGTGTAATTGCCGAATTCATGAATTAGACAACATTTTGCTGAAAAAGTTATATTGCCGAATTCATAAACTGTATAATAAATTGTCATTTTAATATGAAAGATTTAATTTAAAATGAAAGATTGTGTCTAATATGAAAAAAATATCAATTTAATGTAAAATTCTGTATTTAATATGAAAAAATATGTATTTAATATGAAAAAATATCAATTTATTATGAAAAATAGACTCCAAATGTAAAATTATTGTTCATAGTTATTAAGACTTCTTCCTTAGTGGAGAGCTGAATTGCAAACGTTTGTATTTTAAAAGCATTTTTCATATTAAATCGATATTTTTTTCATATTAAATTGATATATTTTCATATTAGATACATATTTTTCCACATTTAATGTTAATATCCATTTCATAATTGAATTAAACAATTGCCGAATTCATATATATATATAAGGGTTATGCATAAGTTCTCGACGCTCACATAAATGGCACTTAAAATTATATTTTAAATACCGTTTATTTTAATTTATTATATTTAAAATTGATTATATTTTAATTGATTCGTCTAAAATGGCTGAAGATAAAAATCACATCAGACATTGCTTATTATTCATGTTTGAATTAGGTAAATCCCCTGCCGAAGCAAAACAATGGATTGACCAAGCATATGGCGAAGGAACTATTGGTGTATCAACGTGTCGCGAATGGTTTATAAAGTTCAGAAATGGTGAGAAAGATATCCAGGATAAAGTGGTCGCCCAAAAGAAAACACCGATGAAGACTTGCAGGCACTTCTTAACGAAGATGCCACTCAATCGACCACAATTCTAGCAATGAAGCTTGAATGCAATCAATCAACAGTGGTAAGAAGATTGAAAGCTATGGGAAAGATCCAGAAGGTTGGAAAATGGGTTCCACATCAATTATCCGAGCGCTACACAAACCAGAGCTTAACAACATACATATCGCTCCTNNNNCCGCCACAAAAAAGAAATCATTCCTATGGAGAATCGTGACCGGAGATGAGAAGTGGCTTTACTTCGACAATCCAGAGCACAAAAAATCATGGTTAGATCCAGGTCAGACAACAACATCAACACCGAAACGCAATATTCATGGACATAAAGTCCTTTTATGCATATGGTGGGATTCTTTGGGACCTCTCTATTATGAACTATTGAAACCTGGTCAAATAGTCACTGCACAACGATAGTGATCAACTATTACGCTTAGCACAAGAAGTCGAGGCAAAAGACCATTAACCTGCCAGGGTAGTAAGCAGATCAATCTGCTCCACGATAATGCAAGACCCCATGTTGCTTCAGCAACGAAAGAAGCAATATTCTAGTTGGGCTGGCAAGTTCTCCCTCACGCAGCTTACTCATCAGACCTTGCACCATCGGATTACTACCTTTCTTCGATCATTACAACATACCCTGGCTGGCAGACACTTCAAAAATAGCGATGAGGTCAGAAATTGCTTAGACGAGTTCCTCGATTCCAAGGATGAATGGTTTTATACTTGCTAGAAAAATGGCAAAAGGTAATAGATTCAAATGGGGAGTATTTTGATAATTAAATCTTAATCATTATATTGTAACTCGTCTATGAATATCTCATAAAAACGTCGATATGCATAACCCTAATATATATACATATACATATATAAAGCATATTTATTAAAAAAATATAAGAAAACATGCGTTATCTCGAGAGAAAACGGGCTTTTTGATTAAAACTTCAATTAAGTTCATTTCTCAGCTTTACTATTAAGCATCATGTGTTGATCTCAGCCGCATAAGAACGAATTGATTTAGATAATTCATTAAAATTTTTCACAGAATAAATGGATTCTGAATCGATCGAACATAGAAATAAAAATCGAATAAGAGAAAAATTTAACCCATTATTAATACCTATTCAATTTGAGACTGTATAAGAAGGTAACAGAAATTTGCTCAGACAAAATTGAAAATATCGTCGCGGTCATAATGAAAACTCATATGATAAAAACTCTAATTTGTTACAAATTAATACAATGTTCCTAACAATAAGCAATGGGGTCGATTCAAAGATTATTGCTCGTTTTTATTTGAAATTTTGGATATAATTCCATAATGTCCACTGCAAAAATAAAAATTTGACAATGTATAAAAAATTATCGACATTCCAGGAAAAATAATTTAAAAATTTATATGAAATGTTTTTGAAGTCACAAAATGTCAATGGGAAAAATATGCATTGATTATGTAATCTCTGACTTCACTGACTTATTTTAGAAATTATTCGACTTAATTTAGGAAATATTTGTACCGCGATTTCAGACTGAAATGTTTAATAATTTGTTTCATATTTTTAGGTCTGCTTAATATATTTTATAAATAATTTTTTTATATTTAAAATTGAATATTTTTTTGGATTTTCTGATTTTCTATTAGTTTGAGGAATAAGTTCCCGCCGCTTTTTGGAGTTTTAAAAAATTTTTAATCAATTTAATATTTAAATCAAATTTTTTGATGTAATGTTATATGTTATTTGAAAGCTATTGTTTTGCTCTAAAAAATGGTGTATTTTGTTTTTTTATTCAGATTATTTTTTGTCGATTGTTAGAGCATTGAAATGGAGTGTCAAGTCGACAAAAAAGTTTAGTTGACTGAATTCTTCGAGTCAAGAACGGGCGATTTCTACCAAAGAGGCATTGAAAAACTCGTTGAACGTTGGGAAGAAGTCGTGAACAATGGCGGAGATTACATTTGTGCTTAATCTGTAGTAACTTTGTTAAAAAAATAAAAATTTAATTTTTCAAAATTTTCTTAATATATTTTACAAATAATTTTTTTTATATTTAAAATTGAATAATTTTTTGTATTTTCTGTTTTTCTAAATTATTTTCAGTTAATTTTTTACCCAAAAATAAGAAAAAATATTACATAGTTTTAGATAATGAGACAAAAAACGAGTTTAATTTAAAAATATTCAGATAATAAGACGGAGAAGTCGGTGATTACGTAATCAACATCGGTATTTTTAGGTTCCTTCAAAATAATGACATAAATTTTTCAAAATTTTTCAATTATTTTTCCCGGAATGTCGATAATTTTTATATATTGTCACATTTTTTATATTTTTTTCGGGTCGGTAAGGCAGTATACTCGAAATTTTAATTATTCTTTTCGTTTTTTTTAAATATTTTCCTTTTTTTTCAGTAAATATTTAATAATTTTTTAATATTTTTAAAAATAGATTTTCACAAAATTATTTTCCGAAACGATTATACAAAGATATTATTGTGGTGAGAGCAAAAATGAGAGTAAACCACAAATTCGTTCCCCAAAGTCAACACGTACTTCAAGAACCATCGATTTCTGCTGCTTCTTGTCGTAAATCTTATTCGCTATCGCCAGAATCGTACTCGTCTTGCCAGTGCCCGGGGGACCGTAAAATAATAAATGCGGTAATTTCCCATTGGCGATAAACTTGTCGACTGATGGAATCATTGGTTATTATTTCATGAAAATTTACAAATTTCTATTTAAAATTCATTTTATACTTACGCGTATTGATGATATCGTCGTGACTGACGAGTTCAAGAAGATCTTTCGGACGGTATTTTTCAATCCTGAAATGATAATTTTCGGAATGAAATATTTGTAATAAAAGTGAGATCAATTTCACTTACCACGGGAGATTTGAATTCATTTTGCGCAGTTTTATAATAAAATGAATATTAAAACAAAGATGTTTTTTGTTTGAATTATTTTCTTTTTTTCAGAGACAAATAACTAAATTAGGTGTTTATTATATAAAGAAATTGTTATGAAGGAAAATTTTTAAAAAATTTTTAGATTATGAAAAGTTAAATTATTTTGTCTCTCATATTTTTAATTATTTAATTATTATTGCGAATTTTGAATTGTTGTTTCGTGAAGTCTAATCCTAAATCGATAAAATTTTTATAAAGTAAATGTCAAATGGTATTCTTGGTTTTTGATTACTCTCGAAGACAGTTACTCTAAATCTGAAAAATGTTGAAATAAGTAAATATTATATTTGTCTATCAACTAAAATTAATTCATAATCTAAAGTTTTCCATACCATTAATCCATGAAATTAGGAATTAAATTATTTATCAATTATAATATTTATTATAAATTGTTCTAAAATTTTTAAAACGAAATTTAAATCAGAAATATATAATAAATTATCTATTTAATTCTTTAGTCTAAAACAGTGGTTCCCAAACTTTTTTGCTCGTGGAACCCCTAAATTTGTTGCCTATGATTTCGAAACCCTGAATATTTTTATCCAACGACTTTTCAAAATTATATCTCTGGCATTAAATGAAACAATTATTATTTTAGCATTTCAGGTTATATTGAATTAAACAAAACTTAAAAACAATTCAACACAGAATTAATTAATAAAAGCACAAACCATTAATTAGAAGGTATGAAAAAAATTTTAATTTGAAGAATGCTACTGCATCTTTGATTCCATGATTCTCTTAAAATTGGGCGTTATGTCCGATAATTGAACTCGCATATCCGGTGCAGCATCAAGTTTGTTACAATTTTTGGTCGTTGTTGCAACATATTTCGAAAATCCAGTTTCACACAAATAAGTGATTACAAACGGCAATAAAATTCGAATAGCCTGTTTTGACAAATTTGCATATTCATCAAATACATTTGACCAATATATTGTTAGTGAAACTATTATAAATTTGGCTTCTAATTGTGTATCCGAACTAAATTCAATCAAATTTTTATGAACAAGTTATAGCTTATGACTCACACGCTATGAACAGCCACGAAAAAGGTTATTACATCACCAGAAAGGAACTGCTGACAGTATACTATTTCAGTGACCATTTCAAACATTATTTATATGGAAAAAGATTCACATTAAGAACAGACCACAAGGTCATAACGTTTATGATGAAAACGAAAGAAACAGTTACGGGACAATTTCAAAATTGGCTGAATTATCTCAGTAGTTTAGAAATCAATATGGAATTCAGGAAAGAAACATTACACTCAAATGCAGATATGCTACCACGAAATCAGTGTGGGACTTGCACTTAGTGCATGGTGGAACACGAGGATGTCAAGCGGGAAAAGATAAAAACAAGGATTTTAACAGTGAGCCCTCAAAAGACAATCACGGAATGGCAAACGAATAATGAGGAAATACAAGAAATAAAACAGCAAAGAAAAAAAACAGCAAATTCAAAGTCAATGAAGGGGTAGTATATACGGTGGATGGTAAAATATGGATACCACGAAATAGTAGAATCGAATTTATAAATCATGTACATCAATTATTATGTCATGCCTGGTCTGGAAAAACATACAAATATATCAGTAACTTTCCAATTTTCGTTCCTCGAAAATTTCCAATTTCGAGGAACGATTGAGGACAGCTTTTAAAAAAATCAAAATCAAAATATTCAGTGAAAAGGTCTTACAATTCCATATCTCTTCGTTGAAAGAAGATTTTCAATGGAGATTCACAGTTGCTGATGTTTGCCGACCAATTTTAGGCTCCGATTTCCTGACAAATTTTAATCTCCCGATAGACTGCAAAAACGGCAAATTGTTTCGAAACCTCGACAGAAGAATACCAACTGACCAAGTTACCGTCATTAACAATTGAAACTTCTGGTCCTCCATCGACACAAAGAGCTCGTCATCTGGCAAACGCCACCATGCATGATATCAGGAAACAGTTTGAAGCGCTACTCAAAGATGGTATCATACTAGAAAGCAACATCGACTGGTCTTCTCCGTTAGTGATAGTCAAGAAGAAGGACGGTACACTCCACCCTTGCAGTGTTTACAGGGCTTTAAATGCAAAACCAGGCCGTGTCGGTATCCTCTTCCCGGAATAACCAATATTTTTGATCTGATCTGAAAATGTAATTTTTTCTCTTCTAAATCGGTTATAATAGAGAAAGCATATCATCAAATCCCAATTTACGAAGCTGACATGCACAAACAGCCGTTATCACTCCGTTTGGCCTCTACGATTATAATTTTATACCTTTCGGATTGAAAAATGCAGCACAAGCGTTCCAGCGAACAATCAATTTGATAATTCGAGGATGTGAAACTTATGTACTGGTGTATATTGACGATATCTTCGTATTCTCTAAAAACGATGTCGAACATCGCAAACAATTACAATAAGTTATGACTAAATTGTAGATTGCAAAACTAAAAATCAACTCTAACAAGTGCAAATGGAACCAATCAAACGTCGATTTCTTGGAGTTCAACATATCTGGACTCGATGTTAAACCGATTACGAAAAATATGTTGAATATTGATGCAATGGAACCACCGAGATCCACCAAAGCTCTACGAAGATTCATTGGAGCCGTTACATTCTACCAGTGACTAATGCCGAAATTATCAGAAACCTTAGTCCCACTCTACAAACTAGTATCTCAGAGCAGTAAACAAAGGACCAAGTTCAACTGGGAAGAAAAACACGAAAGAGCCTTCCAGGAAGCCAAATTAAACTTAGAAACATCAAAATAAATTACCTACCAAATTTTGACACCCCCTTTGTTTTATACTCTGATGCATCAGGAACAGCAGTAAGAAGTAGTTTCAACCAAGAAGATCCAGAAGTTAATATAAAACCAGTTATTTTTTTCCAGGAAGTTGACAACCACGGAAAAAAGGTACTTTACCTTTGACCGCGAGTTATTATCAATAGTTCTTGCGGTTAAAAACTTTAAACACTACTTGGAGAACAGCAGATTCAGAGTACAAACAGATCACAAACCCCTGCTTTACTTACAAACAATGAAAAATCCCTCAAATCGCCAATGATTGATTCAATTCCTATCTCAGTTCGATATCGAAATCAATTATATTAAAGGTTCAGTAAACGTAGTGGTAGATTTTCTTTCCATACAACACGAGGACGAAGAGATCGAAGAATTGTTTCATATCACCCTTCAAGAACTAATTGAAGATCAAAAGAAAGACACATCATTTCAAAACATTCATAATTCTTCTCTGGTGATAGACAAAACAAAGGAGGGCTTACTCGTGGACAAGTCAACAAAAACTCCATGGATTCTTTTACTCGAATGTCACAGATACTCAGAGTTTTCTAGACTTCACAGCTTATGCCATGGAGGAGCAAATGCAACAATCAAATTATTGACTAAACGTTACTTGTGGCCTTATATGAAGACCGAGATTCAAAAATGAGTTCGCAACTGATAAGCAAATAAAATTTCTAAACACACCAGAACTCCACATGGTATCATCAATCCGAGAAAACTCAGAGTGGTCCACATCGATCTGAATCATATCGACCATTGAAGGAAAACATAGGAAAAAGAATTCCTTCTTACCATGATAGATCGCGACACCGACTGGGTAGAAGCTTTCCCAATGCGAGAAATCGGAGCTAAAGAAGTAATCGAAGTAATTGAAAAAGAATAGATATCTCGTTTCGGCACACCAGAACACGTTATTACCGATAATAGGAGGGAATTCATTGCATCAGAGTTAAAAAAATTACGCAATCATTACGGAATCGAACTTCATCACACAACCCCATACCACCCACAAAGCAATGGAAAGATAGAAAGATTCCATCAGGCATTGAAAGAAGCATTGAGATCTACTGCAATCAATGCAGAAAAAAATGCCTGAAAATACTTCCCAGAGTTTTACAGGGACTTCAAAACACAATCAACAGCTCCGGGCTTTCACCGTCCCAGATTTTACTAGATACCTCTACACGCCTGCTGGGAGACGTTATTCTGCATTATTTTAATCAATCCGTTGTAGATATTCCAGATTCATCCAATGAATTTAAGAGTCATGGAGATATACATTTTTTCCGTCCCAAGGATCTTCTGAAATGCAAACAAGTGTGGATAAAAAAGAACTCAGAAGTCCTTTACAACCAGTCTATGAAGGACCTTTCAATGTAGTACACCGCTCAGAAAACGGCAAGGTTATCACCATCCAAAGACGCGGCAAGGAAGAAAACATTTCATTCGACAAAACCAAGACAGCATTTATCGAATTAGGAGGGGAGATGTGTAGGCGTAATTTAAATGCCTAAACTTTTAATATTAAACAAATATTGTTTAATATTAAATATTTAATTGTATTTGTTTAAATATAGTTATTGTGATATAAAATAAATTTTTAAAATTGTACTTATTTTTTTGATTATGAACCAAAATAACAACAAAAATATTTTTTATTTTAAAATATTTTAACATATTGTAAAAACACTTGTTGTTTTAACGTAACAAAATTATAACCGCGGTTGCTTTAATAGTCTATTTCGCTCGTTTTCACGCTTTTTACTTGGGTAATAATTTCTTATACGCTATTTTAGAGTAGACTTAGTATATATCTTCTATATTTCTTCTATATTTTTAATACCAGCTGTCTTGCCACGTGGTAAACAATTGTCTAAGTATTGAAAAGGGCAAATCATGGCATTGCGTATTGAAAACCTGTCCAAAAAGAGATATCCAGACAAATTTCCAGATTAGATCGTGTTGTGCGCAACTATTTGAGAAATATGGAGCCTTTTACCAGGAAGGAGCAATTTCATTGTACTTTCCTTCGTCCAAAATGGATAGTGAGGAATTTCAGTGCATATTCAAAGAAAGCCTCCTTCATTTTTTCGACATTATCGACAATGGGGGATGATTTTCGAACAAGACAATGATAGTGTCTATTGCAGTAGAAGCACCAAAGCTTGGCTCTTGGAGGAAAATATGGCCGTATTGGACAGGTCAGCTTGTTCTCTGGACTGCAACCCCATAGAGAACCTATGAGGAATCTTAGTCCGTCGGGCTTCAGTATCAAGTATTCAGTCCGTCGCCAGTATCAGACAGTCGCTGAGTTGAAAGCAGCAATTCTTCATACATGGAATGAAATAAGTGTAAAAACTCTTTCAAATTCAGTTTATTCCATACCAAATCGCATTTTTGAAGTTATTATCCACAAGAGTGGCCTTAGATCCTATTGAAATTCTTGATAAAATCGTGTTTCAGTGTTATTATGCGAAGCGGTTATAATTATGTTATGAGTAAAATTTACCAAAATCGATAAAAATGTTGGGTTTTATTATTAAAATTATCTTTAATCTCAATATTCACTTTTTAAAACACAAATCTTAAATCTTTATCTTTAATCGTAAATCTTTATTCTTTAATCAATAATCTTTATTCAATAATTCGTAATCAATAATCTTTAATCTTTGATCTGACTCCAATTAATCAGAAGGGACTTCCAACATAAATATATGAATAATGAAGACAAATTCTTTTATCAAACATTATTTCAAATAACAAATTTCAACAAGTCACAAATAATAATAATAATTCAATTCTTGATGACAGTATGCAAACACAATCAATATTTCGTGCGAGTTAACAGATTACAGTAAAAACTGTGAATCTCCAAAGTCGAACGATGATTTGATTAAAACTCAAAGATTTTATATTAAACCCTCTTCTCCCATACGGGGTACTTATGATTTAATATTTTAAAAAGAATAAAGTAAAAATAAAATAAGTTTTCACGTTACTTGTTAACACGACTTCTTCTTGTTTAAATTTCTTCTTAATATTTCTTGGGGCAAACTAAAACTAGATTTGATGTTGTTTATATAGTAATTTTCCTCAGCCTTGAAAATTGATGAGATAAAACAAAGATTAAAATATTTATAATTTTTGATGAAGTAAAACAAACATTTATAATTTTTAATTCTAAGTTTTATTAAACTAAATATTATTTCGTTTGAAATTAATAATTTTACTAAAAGAATTCTTTAAAAATTTTCCTTTATAAAAATTTTTCAAAAGTGTTCATATGTATATTTTGAAATCCTAACAAAAAGTCTCCCGGGTATGGAAAAAATATGAATGCAAGAAAGACAAGAATAAAAACCAACAAAACGATTCTCCATTTTTTGAATTTTCTTTCACAAACTCTGAATATTCAAACAATTTCCTTATTTTAATATGATTCAGTTATTTATGGAGATACCAATTTATTTAAATTACCAACCATATATAGTATAAATATTTATATACATACTGTAAGAGAGTGTCGTAAATTTTTTTAATTTTCGGAAATAAGAATTTTGGTTTTTAAAAATTTCGAATTATAATCGAAAAAAATAATGGAAAATAGAATTAAAAAAAAGAAAATAAAAAAATGAAAATTTTTTTAAATAACAAATTTAACCTGTTGTAGATTAATAAATTTTGCAAGTTTTTAATTTCTTTTTGATTTAGAATGGAAGATAATTCCCAACCTAACACATACAAATAGTTGATTTATTTATTTAACTTTATTATTATGATTAAACTTTCTTAAAGAATTTTACATTATTATTCATTTCTATTAAATTAATTTACTACATCAAAAATTTTCGGTTCAATATTAATCCCTAATAATGCTATTGATGATACGATTGTTAAGAGAACTTACACATTTGACAGAACATTTATTACATTCACATTTCTTATCATCTTTATGATGATCAATAGTATTGCTTTCACTATAATCCATCACTCAATTTTCAATATCTCTCATTATAATCTGAACTATACTTGAGAAGATTATTTTATTAAAAAATATTTAATTTAAATTTTATTGGCTTAAATAAAATATTTCTGTAGTTATTTTTAAACATTAATTTGATTTTAATTATTTAAAAATTTACAAAAATAAAATCAATAAAATTATTTAAAAGTTGCAGTAATAAAAATTTGAATATTAAATCTAAATTTAAATAAATTAGTTTCAGATTATAAGAATTAAAATATTGATCATCCATCTGATTAGGAGAGGCACAATCCCAAATCAACACACAACTTTAAACATACAAACACTACAAAAAACAATAACACACCAAATATTCCTCACAATGATCTCAACCTTGAAAAGTTATTTTAGAAATAAAACTATATAAAATGAATTGTAAGGTTGTAGAAAGATAATCGATCATCAATAAACTGATTCAGTCTTTTGACAAAGCAAAGCTAATATCAGTTCAATTGTAGATTCTTTTTTCAAACATTCATTTGCTTTCTAGCAACCAAATTGAGAGTCGATCGTCATCGAATGTTTTAAAAAAAGCCGATAAGTTGAATATTTGTACATAAAAATAATAGTAATAAATATAATTATAACAATAATCCCAAGTTTTGTTTAAATTGCAGAAATTTTATTAAAAAAACAACATATAAATAAAAAGTTTGTCAAAATCATGCGAATCAATGAATAAAATATTTGAGTCAGATCAGATTGAGTTGTAAATGTAATCATTATTGATAACGCAGAGTATCATCTAATGTGGTGGTCTTTAATGTTACTTTAGTGGTAAATCGCGCCTTGAACCGATGGTCTTTTTCAGTGTCCGGTCCATTGAAGGGGTACCAGTAAATGTAATTTGTGTTCCATACATTGTTATAGAAATTGAAAGCTACTCCGGTTAAATTTTCTTTTATAGGAAAAAGAGGAGCCGGCCATACAGTCGGTCCATAAGAAGCTGTTATTGGACAAGATATCCCTGTGTCCCACGGAATTACTTGGAATATTGGTTTATTATATGGAGCTGATGAGATGAAGACTCCAGAATCGTCGACATCTGAAATAAAGTAACTTTTTAATTATTAAAATATATGACTTATTTTTAATCGCTAATGATTCAGTATCAAAAATGTGGAGTCAAAGTTTTCTTTAAATTTGCTCAAAGAAAAGTGCGTAAGTTAATAAACAAAATTAATTTATTTAATAAAAATAATATGAATAAAATGAATCATTGAAATAGTACAAGTAAATATATCAGAGAGTGGTTTGACAACCACAACATTCAACTCCTACACCTGTGGCCAGGTTCTTCACCAGACGTCAACCCCATCGAAAATTGCTGATTCAAGGTCAAATCAGAGGTCTCCGAATTGAAAGCGACATCGTTAACTGACTTGATTACAAAGGTCAAGTCAGTCTGGGCCACCTTCATTACACCAGATTTTTGTATGCAATTAATTGCATCTATGCCACGCCGCATTAATGCTATCTTTAAGGCAAAAGGTGGTAATTCAAAGTATTGAGGTTGGCTAAATCTCTCTATTTATGTTCAATGAACATGCATTTGATTGCGAATATAGTATGTTTGTGGACAGAGGTTTAAATTCTATAGTTAAGGCTATCGTTAAATGCCTCTGCATACAAATTTTTTTATTTTTAACAGATCTGATTGACATAGGTGGTCACTTATATTATAAGAGGCTATACTTAAATGACAGCGACAGTAAAACAACTGTTTTTGTGCCAACAATTAACAAAAGCCAATATTCGTTGTACTGTATCTCAGACAGTTGATGAAATTGAGAAAATATGTCTGCAGTCTTTGAAACAATAAAGGAAATTGACTTAAATTTTGGCAGTAATTGACTGCTGTGAGTGTGAGCTGTACATGTAATTCCAAGTAATATTCTAACGCTATTCAAGCATATTGAGGTTTTTCGTTCAGTTTCGATAAAAACAGAGTATTTAATAGGCGTTGTGGGACCTCTAAATGACCTTCAAAAAAGAAAATATTTTACCACAAGTAATACATCTAGAAGTGAAACAAAACTATTCCCCTGATAGCTCATTTGCACAACTTTTATTATTTTTGATGCACCATAATGTTCATATTTATGTTTTGAAATGATTTATTCCATTCACAAAAATAAAGAAGTCAGTATGTCTAAGTTTTGTCTTCTAGAGATTTAAATTTAAATTTTACAACAATGATTCTACTATTATGTTCGCAGCTGTATATGAAATACATATATACCTCTTTAAGACTACAAATAATGAGTGTGAAGTGAAAAAAGTAATACTTCCGCAAACATAATCAATGCCTAAGGTGAAGAAGGCTACTTAACTATATATTTATATTTTAAAATATACAAATGTTTTACTTACATCGAGTTTTACCTTTTTAGTAACTCTTCCATCATTGGATGATCTTAAGGAATTCTTTCATGAATTTTATCATTTTTTTAATGAAATCAAATTTTTAAAGAAATCACTCTGCAACAGAAATTTGTATTTGTACATCAAAATTAAGAAATTTTAATAAAAAGAAAAAAATAATTTTTGTACAAAAATTCCAAAAGAAATAATATAAAAGTAGCAGATAGGATAAAACTATTTTTGTTAATAGTATAAAAATTAACAAAGTAAAAATAATTTAAATAATGCAGGAAATAAAAGTTGGACGGTAGAAAGAAAATGAGAATTATTTTTAGATAATTGATTAGTATAATATCGATCACTTGTTCTCCACTTGTCTTAAAATGATGTTTGGCAAAACCGGTAGATCCAATATTCCATTTGTTAGTCATAAATAGTTAGGCCTATCCCTGAAAGTCTTTCAATAGTTTGAATCAATTCTATTTATGAAATCAAGCGATCTTTGTAACCTCTAACCTGGCTTTTACAACCTGCCAAATTTCACCACAACATATATAAACTTCCACTTGTTTCTTTTGGTGCATTATTGACTTACGTTTCGTTCATTTGTATGGAATAACCTGTAGGTTGTTATTTCGACTGATGTAGTTTTAAAAAACATCTAGATAACTTGGCACCACATTTTCTTGGTTTATTTTGTCTAAGAGCGCAACGAATTTAGATATTTCCTTGACGCTATTCTTTTCGATAACTTGACTTTAAGATCAATAATACAACGTATTAAGATTTGAGCTTGTAGCTCTTCTTTTCTAGTCTTAGCAACCACACATTTTGACAAATTTATGTAGCTTTTTGAAAAAAAACGTTATTGATGCGTTATCAGCCCCATGTGATAATTAAACAGCTTTTCCCAATTCGTTGCGGCTTCTCTCTGTTTCTCAAAAGACAGCCTCAGCCAATCTTCAAAATTATCAGTGTTAGGAATATTTTAAATTTAGTATGTTGAAATCGGTATGTTGAATTTGTATGTTGAGTTTAGTATTTGGAAAATTGCTTCTCCGACCCAGATCGAAAATTGGTACTGTTGATGTTCGTGGTGATTAATTGAAAGATCATAATTTAGATTTAAAATTACAAAATAAAATATTTAAAATTTTAAATTACTAAAATATTAAATCTTTAATTATTTGAATATTAAAAATTTTGATAAAAGTTTAAACGGAATTTTAAATCAATTAAAAAAAATGTTTTTTAAATAAAATCATTTTTAGAAAAAATATTATAGAAATTATTAAAGTAAAATTTAAAAAATATTAATTAACATTCTGATTCAAGTGGTAAATTACGATTTCTATCACTAATTTACTATTCAGAAGAGACTTGTTTGTACATTAATGTACAAACAAGTCACTCTTCCAATTTGTTGAAAATATTTAATTAGTTATTACGCAAGATGTTTGCATAATCATCAATTTGCTATATATTTACTAATTATATTACTAAAAATCAATTTAGTATAAATTTGCAAAATTTCGTTATCATCTGAATCACGGTTTGTCGGTCAAGCTCAAATTTTACTATGATCATATATTTGCTGATAAAATGCGAAATGGTGGAAGAACCGGAAAAATTCCACGTGAGGACGTGGTCAATCTGTGGGTGCAGCACCTTAGCCGAAAGACGCTGAAAGCCGACGAAATCGATCGAAAACCAAGTTGGCCGACCGATTGTTAAATCAACACCGAATTAAAAACAATAAATAATAAATTAAAATAATTACCCGTAATACACTCTTGCCAAATGGTGATATTGACATGATGATGGACGTCAAAAAGGTAATAGTGTGTGCTGTCTTGCAGCATTAGTTTTTGTTCCAATGAACAATGTAATGGAATCATTTGATCTTCTCACCGAAAAAATTTATGTTTACGAATAAATGAATAGATAGCTGAGTTTCCTTGAATATACTTTTCATTATAGGTCTTAACGTAACTTAATGCTCATTATTTCTTAAAGTTGAACAGAGGAATCTAAGTCCCAAATATTTTTAAAACAAATATTAATACTTAAAAAACTTAAACAATCGATTAATCACAAAGTACTTACTATGTTGCCATTGACTGCCATTTTTCAGAACTGAATATGGTGATATAGCATCGCCTATTTTACTAAAATACCACTGATAAGCATTATTGGTTATTTGAGGTTCAAATGTAAATGAAATGGCTTCCATCAATCGAGTTGGAGGTTTATTTTCCCAATAAACTTCAGTTGAAATTTCTCCATCTAACACAATATCAAGATTAATATTTAAAGATTCATGTTATAAATTTACTTCCTATATTAATATCCCACAAAATGAAAACTGATTTAGGAAACCCGTAATATGTATTAGCTCGAGGGTCTTCAGCTGAAACAATACATAAAAATGTACATGGGCTGCTGGTTTTCCGATAAATGTTTCTTAAAATTATTTTCCATTCTTTACTTTCAGGATGAGCGTTGGCAGTGGAATTTGGTTTACCATACCCGGTGTTCCAATACGTTTTGTAATAATTTAGAAAGAATTCAGTATCAGTTTCATTATAAGTATTATAGATGAGTTTACCGAAAGGATTTTTGGGAGTAATTCTTATATTTTCCTTGAAATATAATTATTCATTAATATTATATTACAAAAGTCATTTTATTATAATTTTCATATAAAAACCTTTTACCATTTCTAAGTATGATAATGCACCATCTTGAAATCCTACATTTATTAAATGACTATTATTTGAACATTTGAAAGAATATGGTGGATTTTGAATTTCCAAATCAGGAAAAACTAAAAAATCATTATAAAATGTTTGTATAAATGTAAAAATAAAATTTTTTGAAAATGCATAAAAATATTTAGAAAATTGTTATTATGGGAATAAATGCTTTATATATATATATATATATATATATATATATATATATAT